>CAKNXH010063969.1:198586-223992 GCA_932178445.1 Andricus quercusramuli | reverse complement strand
TGCATTGCATTGCATTGCATTGCATTGCATTGCATTGCATTGCATTATATTATATTATATTATATTATATTATATTATATTATATTATATTATATTATATTATATTATATTATATTATATTATATTATATTATATTATATTATATTATATTATATTATATTATATTATATTATATTATATTATATTATATTATATATTATAACTATTATTCAAGATTAAATTTTGTATTATGACGAAAATAAAATCTGGCCTTATTTTATGATGTATAACTAAGATTTATGTCAAAAATGACTAAATAAGTATTGGATAAGATGAATATAATTATTTGTTTTATGTTTACGAGAAATTAAACTCTCCGTGGGTTGAAATTTATCGACTGATTGAATTTCGTGACAAGTTTTATGCGGGTCTGTGAATTCATACTGGGATATAAGTTTAGTGAAAAGATGGGAGTAGCTCCTAAAAGTATGAATAGGCAATAGGAATTAATAACAGCTACGTTATTTTCATTGACTTCAGGCATTGAAAAATCATAAAAGCATGGTCGTTTCTTCTTGTAATATCAAGTGTTGCATATTAACTTACATTGCATAATGCACAAGCTCTTGCATTGTATGCAGATTTTTTATAATATTCCTTCCTTAAAAATTAATGTACCTAGAAAGCCACATCTTCAGATTATTGTAATTAAATAAGAATTGTATGTTCGAAACCCAACACGATATAATTTTCTAAAGTAGCAGCATAACAAAAAATATATATTGAGATGTTGTTTTTTTAAAGAGGCACCGTAAACTTAAAAATCGTTGGGCTCACAGGTAACTTATTAAATATATTGATTGAATAATAAAAATGTTTAAATATTCCAGCATGTGAATGGGTGTATATGTTTTCTACACTAAGCAACATTTTGTTGCTATAGAAGACACAAAATAATTGAGTTACTTCAAGAACCCTTTTTTTTGCAACAACCAAAAAAAAATTGAAACAGCAACAACTCGAGTTTTTTTAAACAACCAAATGTTGTATGGAGGTAAGGAATTTTAAATAAGAATGAGAAAAAATATCATGAGGATTGGTTATAATGGCATTCTTACGTGCGAAAACGGGGTAGTTCCATGAATTTTAGAAAATATGTAGGCGTCCGCATGAAATGAGCCCTTATGGTCGGTATGGAGATACGTATAGAGAGTCATACATACATACATACAACCTGATAAATTCCCGGCATTTTAAGTTTAAGACCTATTTGTTGTAAAAGAGTCGCCAGGGTATTTTTGCAGTTGAATCTTCGAAAACCGCTTCTCAATGGTGCTAGTGCCATAATAAGCGCACATATTACACTTTTTCTTCGAACATGAAACATACCCACTTCCAGTTACTCGCTGTATATAAGTATACCCGAGTCGAAATTTTAGGACTTAATAGGACTTAGGAGGGCTTGTAGAGGTATTAACTTGTATTAGATTAAACCCTCTTTTAGTCCTCCAAAGTGGCACAAGAGTCCATTTTTCCACTTTCAGGGCTAAAAGAGGGCCTAATTTAATAAAAATTTAGTCCTCTATATGTCCTCCTAAGTCCTCTGCTTAGGCCCTGCTATATCCCTCGAAATCCTCTATACGAAAAGTGACGTTACATGACCATTTACTCCAGGACAAACACATCAAAAGTATAGGCATAAATTTTATGATCTGATTATATTTCCATTAAAAACAATATTGTTTTTTTTTGCCACAATTTTAAGAATAAACTTTATTACTCAGAGATTAGATTGATCACTTTCGAAATTCCTCCTATCAGTTCTCTATTTGCTGCAATGGGTTTCAATGCGTGTCAATTAAAAATTGCTGTAAAAATGCAATGCTGTTTTTCATGGAAATATAATCAGATTATAAAATTAGCCCTATAATTGTTGTGTCCGCCTGTTTGTCCAGGAGTAAATGGTAATTTCCTCTTGTAACGTTACTTCGCACCTTAAAATATTTCGAGGTCTGTACCTGAAAAAATATTCTAGCTTATTATTTTCTAGGAAATATAAGTGCAATCAAAACAACAGTTTTTGTCATTATCAATTATATTACTAGGAACCAAAAATTTGAAGTGTACAACTACACAATGTACAATATGAGTGAAAATTAATAAGTATACATTAATCCTCGCAAACGATAATTTTTTCTAACAAAAATGTGAAATTACTGAAGTCTGGAGCTAAAAATAATTTTTTTTGTACATTTTCCGCAAAATACTGCATATTTCTATTTTCATGTTATGATACGTATACTCAAAATTGGGATAATAAATAATGTGCCATAAGTGTTAACCCATAAAAAAGCAGAACAGAAGATATTAAGAAATTTCAAATTTGTATTGACTTTTTTCGAATTTCTGAGAAATTAACTTTTTAGCTCTGCCTTATATACCATAGCTGTTTTTATTATGCATATTAACAAATTGAGTAAATAAAATAATTATAATAAATATGTAATTAAATAGAATAATTAAGTTATGTAAATACGAGAAGAGTACATAGGTCGTCAGGACATAAGCGAATCAAAAGAGGGCCTCGAGGTCCAATGGGATTCAAAAAAGGACGTGGAGGGCTACGTAGGGCTAACGGAGGCCTTAAGTGGAATCATGCAGGGCTAAAGTAGGGCCAAGATTTCGTCTGACTTAGATAAATGAAAGTATATATCCTAAACTAGAACCAGCTATATATAAGAGCAATTTTCATACGGACGCCCACATATGTTTTTTGAATTATTTCACATTAAAGTACCAGGTATCAAATTGATGCGGTAAATGGATCAAAAGGATGCAACGTTTTGATACCTATATTTATGATGGACTTGATTTAAATTTCGAGATCAATTATCTGACATAAAATTCCAATTACTCGACACATTATAAAATCATTTGAACCTCTTACCTGAATGATGATCAATCATTGATGCTCGTTTAAAATTAAATTGTTAATCAAATTTTTAGAAAAAAAATTCACTTAGCTCAGTTTTTTTTAAATTTATGATTACTGGGGTTACGGATGTTTGTTTACAAATGTCAGGAAATCTCGATAAAGGATCGATTTTATCGATTTGCAGAACTTGAATTTGGCAGATAGGAATGTTTTTCAAAAATCGTCAACTGTCATTCTGTGTTGTATAATGATGCTAATACGCCTTGAAGTTGTTCTCCTTAATTTTCATTGATTCTCTAAAGCGAATCAAATTGAGTTTAAATTCGAGATCAAAATAGCTCCAACAATTTGGTACCTCAAGTTTTAGTGTGTTAAAACAAATGTGGAAGCTCATTTTTTCCTCAGGCTTAAGATAGTCATAGCCCAATATGTCGAAGGCATTTTTGTTAAAATTAGATTTCTTAAATAGTCTGCAAGGGGGTGTCCCGCTTTACGTATATCATCAGTCACATACGCATTTTCGTAATGCAATCAAGTGATCTGATAAGAGCAGTATGCCTACTACAAAATACTGGACAATGCCTGGCTTCATTTCCCCCCCCCCCCCCCCATCCACGGACTGCGTGCAGCTAAGTGCATGATCGGGGAGTGGGAGGGAGGCTACAGCTTAAGATGAGATCCGAACCCCCAGAATCTCGATAAAAGTACATAGAAAAATTTTCAGAGGTACGTCTCAGGGATCGAAACACGGACCTTTAACGTGAATTCTGGGCGCCTAACCACCTAAGACGCCGGGCTCATCTCCACACAATAGTTGAATTTTTAAACCGATGCTATGAATTTTCAGCAAAATAGTTAATTTTCTACCGATCAGGTAATTTTTTAGATAAAGAGTTGATGTTTTAACAAAATAGTAAATTTCCAACCAAATAGATGAATTAAAAAACAAGTTTCAACCAGAAATAGAATAGTTACATTTTCTGTTTAAAAAATTAATTTTCAACAAAAAAACTAATTTTCTACCAGTCACATTGAACCGAAAAAAACAAGCTTAAAAAAAATTTTTAATCCACATTATAATATGAGGAAGCTCATTTTTCTCTCAGACTTAAGGTGTCGGAAGAATTTTTTTGCATTTATTATTATTATTATTATTCTACCATCAGGACAAATCCCTTTCAGAGTAAGCTTAATCTATATGAAGCTCTAAAAATGTTAGTGCATTTAAAACAATTTCAATACTTCATTATTAAGAAAAGAAATAATTCAAAAAAGTATCGGAAGTTTTATTCAAACATCATGACCTTGGTACGTTACACATTAGAAAATTCTTGAACGTTTTCAGGATGTTCAATAATATTTTAAGCCTCTATTCAATATCTTAGAGGTCTGAACAAGAGTTTGTATTCATCAAGAAGCTTTTTTAAAAAGGATCCAGACTATTTCAGAAAATTAAGAACACAAAATTACTGAGGAACTTTTTTTTTCAAGTATCGAAAAATCTTATTCAAACAACTTTATGACCTTGGTACGTTACACCCGGCAAAAACTATTCCATCCAATCCTGGTAGACTTGCTTGAAATGCTGATTTGTTTTGAAAAAACTTTCCTTAAGTTATTACATTCAGTTTTAGTACTCTTTTAATTTCACTTAGCGAAAAATGTTATAAAGATAAGTTTAAATTATCGGACAGATTGCGAAAAATAGTTTGACATGAGGATATACAAAATTGAACAGTTTTTAATTAAACTGCTAAACATTGATTAACGTCTACTTGAAATGTATATATTCCCTCAATCTGGTGAACGTGGCCGATATTTTTTCCAAGCTAAGAAGTTTCTCCACGTACGAAAGGCAGGTGGTGCCATTCAACGATGATGATTTCCGAGATATTTTAGCCAGTGGCGATTCATTGTTGGCTAGAAACGGAGTCACAAGGCCGCAGCCCCCTCGGGCACAGGAGGCAGTTTGTGCAGATAAGAGATTCGAGTCACGAACTCACCTAGAGCAACGCGTTGTTCTCGCAGACTCTCGGAACGTAAAGGCGAAGAAGAAGTATGTAAAGACTAATGTTGCGGTATCGCCATTTTTGGCCGCGACAGCGACACGCGCGGAAAACCAAACACACAAAACGCCCCAGGACTTTTTTAAGAGGGGTCATGACTGCATGTAGTGACTCACGCGGCATCACTTCCCAATGATGAAGAGGAGAAAAAAAGAATCCTTGTCTTGCCACGAGCAAAGCGTGGAACTAAGAAGATTTAGATTCAGAGAAAGGACGAAGAGATTTTCCCAGGTGGAGAGGATATGAATGAAAAAAAGGAAAATGAATAAAGTGGCGGTTAATTCCTAAAGAGATACAAGGATAATCTTCAGGAAAGAAATAGGTTTTAATTCAGATTTTGATATCAAAGACATATGTTATGTGGGGATTTATTATAGCTGAGAGAAGAGAAGCATTCGAGATTGGTTCAAGGTCAGTCTACGAATGGTTGTCAAACTCGTAACAGGACTGAGATCTAAAAGGTTTTTCTTCTTTTTTTTTAAATCACTAATGTGCGGAACAGATTATTTTCTACCCTGTTATACATCATAAGTAACAGGTACATAACTTCGAAATTCGGTGTACATCGTTTATTTGATTGCAGGTGATTAAAATTGAAAAAAGAATTTGAAATAGAATGTATTTCCAAAATGAAAATGTTTATATTAGGTTTTTTGGATATGCATTTTTAAATGAAGCGATGACTCAGGTTTGAGGAATTTGAAACTGCACTGCTTCTATAAATTTATATAAATTCAGTATAAATAGAAAAATCTAAAAAAAAACCTAACAGATGCTTCCTGTGCCCGAGGGAACGTCTCTTAAGTCATCCTTGAAAAAAATCATCCACCTTTCGTACGTGGACTTACTTCTAAGCAAGAAAAAATATCGGCCACGTTCGCTAGACTCGACGATGTACATTTTAAATGCACTCAACTTCAATCTCGAGGAGATCAGGATTCATCACTTGCTCTTTTCTCGATAATTCAAATGCATGCTTTCTAAAATTATTCCAATCGTGATTTATACATTCAGATATTTACATCAACCCTTGAGGATCAAAGAACCCTAACTACTTTTGTGTAATTTTAACTATGCGTTTTATGTATTCTTTTATAATTTTTTTCAATTTTTTATTTATTTATTCATTTCTACTTCAAATAAAAATTTCGCCTTTCTTTCTTGTAACAATTTAGCAACCGAAAGTCTCATTTTCAGAGAAATTCCGAAAAAATGGATTTAAGTGTTACAAGTATACATGAATCCAGAAATTGGAGACTTGATAAAAAATTAATAACTATTATTTTTATAAATCCCTTAAACATTCGAGACATTGTACTATGCACATATACATTGTACATATACATGTTCAAGAGCCCCACAGTAACAAAATTCTGTG
Organism: Andricus quercusramuli; assembly: GCA_932178445.1. Classification (NCBI taxonomy): domain Eukaryota; kingdom Metazoa; phylum Arthropoda; class Insecta; order Hymenoptera; family Cynipidae; genus Andricus; species Andricus quercusramuli. The sequence goes on along the minus strand of CAKNXH010063969.1, from coordinate 217,634 downwards.
GAAGCGCAACCTATAAAAAACTTTAAAAATTGACAGAAAAAAGTATGAAATTGATTTTTTTTAATCAATTAGTGATCTGTAAATTTACTTATCCACACCTACGATCGCATCCACACCTACAATTGCATGGAATGAATTTGCTCGAATTCCTATCGAATAATTTTGACCGTCGCATTAATATTCTCCAACTTATATTTTCTCTATAGTGCTTAATTTACCAAATTTCATTTAGCTAAATAACAATTCGTCTTCATTTCTATTCTTACGAATAACTATTAGACATGATATATATTTCATGAATTGCCATTTATACTCTTTTTTTAATTCTAAATTATAATTGCCCTGATTTTCATTTTTCCGAAGTACCATCTACCGTCATTTTCATATTACCTATACATAATTTTGATTTTCACGAATCACCATGTGTCATAATTTTTATTATTCGGAATTAACTTTTTTCTCTAATTTTTATTTTTCAAAGTTTCTACTTAACATACTATTCATTCACTATTAGGCACAATGTTCATTTTTCTGAATTGCCATTCGTGATTTTTTTTTGTCCGAATTCATATTAGCTCCAATTTGATTTTTCCGAATTATCATTTGCTCTCATTTTCAGTTTACTTTTTATTCAGTAGGCTAATTTACACTTACACTGTCAGAAATAATTTGAATCTTACGATTCGTTACATAAAAAACTAACCGAAAATTTCATGAAATTTTAGACATTTTTATGTAATCGTATTATAAATTTATGAATTTTCTAATCGAATTTCCCATAGAATTACAGAATTGTAACTGCATTTCATCAAATTTATAATAAATTTACAAAACTTGTGACATCTGGACATGTTTTGTAAAATAATAATAGAAATATCATTTCACCTGGAACATATCTGGCATAAAAATAACGAACTGTCTCATTGTAAGGCCTACCAGAATGTATATAGTGGCATGATTAGTGAAAATTGTGTCCACCACCACCCCCTCCCATGTTTTTAGCTCCCTCAGTCATTTAAAAATATTGTGTACGCCTGGCCATACGAATATTCAAATTTGAGTTTTGAGCCATTCAATTTTCTTGCCGAATGTGCTTTAGGTAAACTGAAGATTCTGTTGCATGATGATTCGATTGAGTGAGGATTATGACAACTAGCAATTCTTTTATATGTATTTTAGGGTAAGTATGAATAATGTAAAGTATGTTGGTAATGTGAAAATGATGCCAAATGACATTATGTCATAATTATGGCATACTGATGTTTTCAGAAAATGGAAAAATAGAAATGATTTTAAGTGGCAATTTAGAAAAATGTTAACAGTACCCAATGACAATTCGGAATAATAAAAATGAGTGAAATAGCCTACAAATATTTACTAACATATCATTTTCTTTTAACTTCTTCAAAGAATGTCGAGTCCAATGTCGCATTTAATTTAACGATCTTTAAGGGAAATTCGGAACATTCAAAGGCCACCCACGTTGTTTCTTCTCCGAGCAGGTCCTGTGCCTTACTGTAGACTTGTGTGTAGATATCAAGATATATACCCTTGCGGAACTTAAACATTTCACGGTTCGGCCTTCCAACCCTCTCACAGCTACATGCCTTGCTGTGAAGTTATTATTATTTGTACTAAAACGGTATGTGAAAAGGAACTTCTAAGACTTCTTTACTTTTTTCTTGCATTCCATTTATTTTAATCCATTCTTTACAACCCTTTACGAGAGATCTACGATTATTTTTACAAAAAGAGAGTGAAAGTTATTGCCGTGATCAATGCTCATGTCAAACAAGGTATCACTTATTAAATGAATTTTTATTCAGTAGTAATAAATTCTAATATTAACGTCCCATTTATCTCCATTTTCAAGAGCTTCCTGGGCGAATAAATTTTAATATTCTACTGAATTTTCTATTCAGCGTATTAACATTTGCTAATAATATATTGATTGAACTGATGCATCTAATGGATACATAGAGGCCTTTTAACGTATTTTTATAATAAACATCTAATTACATTTATTTACTGGAAGATTCACTTAGGAAAGCACTATACAGTAAAAAAAGATCTTAACTCATAATAAATTCTGTCGGCAAATCTGGTCCTGAAATAAGTTTTGATGGTGGGTGTAAAAGCCAGCCCTTAATCAGCTTCAAGGGTTTCTCTTAAGCTCGCAACCTTGTAAATCAAACGACATTACTTTTATTTTTGTATGCCTTAAAGTTACGTACATACCAGTTTCTTTCATGGCAGCATTTATGACGACAGCTATGTAACGTTCCCCGTACATGAAGCTCTCGTTACTTAAAACCGGTTGACAAGTTCCAGGACACTAAAAAATTTTACTTTTAGAAAAATCTCAATTCTTCGACCTTGTTAAAATGCTTAGAGCAGTTTAATTAGGAGAATAATTTCACGATTCTTATAGGGAGAACAAGACAGAAAGACTCGACTTTAATTTATAAGGAAGCCATTTAAGATAAATTAATGGTAATTAAAAATTCTTGAAAAACTTCCAGAAAATTCCAAACTATTTCAGTTGAAAGAAAAAATTTAAATAAAAACGACGACTAGATAAAAAAATAGCACATAATCAATTTCATTCTAGAGTATTCAGAGAAATTTGATATATATTTGCTAAACGTTTTAGAAAATTCTGAAAAATCATAGAAAAATTACTGAATACACTGGTGGCTTGATTTAGTTATGGTATCGAACTTTCGGGCATTGCTTGCAGTAGCCTTGAAACTAAATTCAGCCCCTCCGAATGTAAACAGTCAGAGTTGTGTGAACCATTTCCTAATATTACGCTATATATGCGCGTAAGTACCGGCGCACTCCTCCTTTGTTCACACGCTGCTGGTGTTTCACGCTTGATTGAAAACCCGCTCTCGACCCCGAGGATCTACACTCTAGGCCTGAAACCACCGCGGCAGCAATTCTCGGAATTAGTAAATTCGGCCTGCTTAAATCCAGTCTTCAGTGAATTTCAAAATATTTTAGAAAATTTTTCAAAGTTGTCAGGATGTTTAATAATATTTCTAAACAGTCTAGAATACCTCACAGGTCTCAACAAGAGTTCATATTGGTCAAGAATATTGTTCAAAAAGGATCAAGACTATTTCAGAAAATCAAACAGAAAACTATTATCATAAAAAAGTCATTCACAGAACATTTGAGATTTTTTTTTCGAATTTTAGATTCAGATAAAAATGGCTGAATATATTGATGAGCATTCCAAAATTTACAATAAATGGTACCTGTCGGAAATAGCAGGATATTGAAGAAACTTCGAGGGAACTCAAGAATAACCAAGAGAATTCCAGAATTTTTAAAACATTCTGGAACATTCCAAAATATCTACCCTATTCTATAATATTAAGAACTTTTGCAAAATTGTTTAGAAAACTTAAAAAAATTTCATAATTCATGAATAATCTAGAACTTTCTAGAACATTTCAAAATCTTTCCAAACTTGTTTGAACTGTATAACTTAGATAATTTAATTCACTCAAGAAAATTATTTTAAAGAAAATAAAAAACCATCCAATGAAAAAGTCAAGGATATTCCACAATGTTATAAATATAAAAATGACCGCATGTTTAAGGAAATTGTAGAAAATTCTATAATTTAGTGAGAATCTTAGAAATAGAAGAATATTAAGGTATGAGAGAATTTCAAAATATTTCCGATTATTGCTAAATATTCAAATATAATCAAAGAATTCTAAAATACGTATACTTAATTCTATGTTCTAGAATACACTCGCAGTATTCTACTGAAAAAACTAAAGAAAATCTTGTTTTGATAGAGGTAATTTCTGTATTTTGAATTATTTCAGACAAACCTGCTGTGTATTATTCAGACATTAAAAGATATTTGAACTGTTTGACGGAAATTTTTCTGCCTCGGAAAGCTTATCAGCCCAGCGCCTGAATAGAGCCAGAGTAGATCTTCCAGATTTGGCGATATTGATGCAGTCAGATCTTGGCCAGACGTTACATGTGACTTCTTATTTAACGCAAAATATGGATAGCTTTCTTACCATTGGCAACAAAAATTTTTATCTTGTCTCTTATAAAAGTGAGGAGAAATTTAATTAAAGAATTTCATAAACATGACTAAAGACTGATGTATCCAAAATAAAATAAAATCCATTAAAGATGATCAGGGATATATTAACCCTGCCTAAGATCGTCCCTGAGCGAGCTTATATGTGATTCGCATCAGTAAAAACGTATTGCGCAGAACATTGCGGGGGCGTTAAGGTTAGGCTCCCAGAGCGATTTGTCTACGGCCCTGAACGCTGCATCGGTACTTGAATTCCGATTACTTCTCCGCGTTCCAATCTTCTTTTTCATTCATTTTATTTATTTGAATTCAGTTTTATTTTCTTAAAACATATGATTTTACCACCATTACGATTGTGTACCATGCCGCTTGTCCTTCCTTATTGCCCAAAATAATCCGAAACCAGATAATAAAAAGGATGATGAGCTAAGATTCACACAGTGGATCGACTGTGCAACCAGGGTTCTCGAATGCCCTCCCGGATTCTTCAGTTGAGGGGGTTGTGGGGAAAAGAGACCAAGACAAGACGGTATTTGACTTCGTTCGATTCTCACTGAGAGTGCTGGAGGTACAGACTTTTGCGTAGGTATACGCACCTACGTCAGGTCCGCGACTTCTTTTCGGCATCGGTGCAAATTCCAGGACCGGATTCCCCTTCAATCCCCATAGCGGTTTTCTGCTCCCAAGAGCTTCATTATTCTTCAACAGTTATTTTTCTTATTCAACAAAATGCAGAGGACTCGCACATTTTCTACAATATTTTTTTATTTGTTGGTGATGTAGGGAAACTGATTTTTTAAACATTTTGAGTTCCTGCGCAAAGAGAGGGTGGTCAATAACTACTCAAAATGAGAAGGATACCTATTTCGCTACTTCCATAAAAACATAAATTTAAAAATGTTATGAGTATCTAAAATTTAAGTTACGATTATTTAAGTGATCATTCTTTTTTCAATTAATTCCAGTGAAAATTTTTTAATTTTTCGTTTTGCCATTTTGGCTCAAATAAAGTTTCTATGGTCATGAAATTCCATGGTCCAGACTTGTACGCTCTAAAAAATGTTTTCCAAAAAAAATATAAAAAAATGTTGTGAACTTTATCTACAAAAAGTGAGAAAGGAGGTTTTTGTTATGGGTTACAAATTGCATGTTTATTTATAATTTGATATGCTAATATCGACATGTTCAAATGACAAAGTTTCCATCTCGGAGAGATCAAATGAAAAGGAGCTAACTCGCATGGAAAAATCTCGAAGCTTCAAAATCCCATAGAAATTACTTTTTTATTTGGGTTTTGCGAGATAAAACCTTGTCATTTGGACACGTCGATATATATGTTATATTAGGGAGATTCACACAAAAAATGCATTTTTTCGACTAATTTTTAAAATTTTAAGAGGATTTTTCAGAGGTAATGAGCATCAATTTTATTTAAAAATTTCGATTTTCATAATATTCGATTTGAAAAAATAATTTCTGTTTCAGAGAGATATTTTCGTATGAGAATTGTCGCGAACATAGAGCGAAGAAAATTTTTAATCTGTAGCTGATTGAAAAAAAAGTTATTTTGCTGAGGTAGAGGTTCCCTTGTGGGAACGCAAAGAAATAAATGCATACAAAATAGTTCCACTGCTAAATTTTTTTAGTAAGGATTGTTTTCAATGGTTTCTCCATCACTTAAATTTGATAAAATAGCAATAAACGTGTGATGAATTATTAATTTCTTGAACAGAAGACTAAATTACGTATTATGAAATCACTTTTATAATTTTTCATAAAAAATTATATTATAAACCGTGTGTTAAGCCTTCTTTGGAAAAATATATAATTTTTTTTCAACTTTTCAATAATAATTTTTTATTTCCAAATAACTATAAAATGTTACGTTTTGATTGTGTTTACCGTGAAATTGGCATATTAAAATGAATATATCATTTGAAGTTGATACTATTTCAATAGTTCTTTTGCTTTAAATAACTTAAAAATTTCCATAGTACTTCCAATACTTCTCTTCAAACGAGAAAAGTAGGCGCTACATTTTGCATGAGTCCCCTGTTAACCTTAATCTCAAATTTTTAATTTTTACAATTTACAAATTACATATTAGTTTGCCAATAATTCGAATTTTACATAACATATATTAACCTCATCTGTGTTTATGAAGTTTAATTCTTACAAATTAAATGAGATTCTTATTTTCTAATTATTTATTTATTGCAGATACAAGTACAATTATTATACATGAAGTTAGAAAATGGATAAAATGAGATATCAGAACTACACTTTTTACATGAAATTGCATATAATCTGAAAATAAATAATTATTCTTACATCAATAGATATAAGATTACAGAAAAAGGCTGATATTGATTGTTTTTATGGTCAATTTTTTCTCTGATATATATGAATAATTCTTCTCGAAAATATAAAATTTGTGATTAGGTTGACATGGGGCTTATCCACGATGTAGTTACTACTTTCCTTGTTTGGACAGAAGAATACCATGAAATAATGAATCTAAAGCTGGATTTTAGAATAAAAGCAATTTAAAAAATTTAAATATGTATATCAAATTTCAAACATAAAATTAACACTGTAAACTTATATTTCAAATGATCGCAGTTGTATCCAACATGCGTATTAATTCATAACATTAATGTTACAATTAAGTGTAATTAATTTTCTAATTTTTAAATAATTTAGTCTCTGACCAGCGCTGTACTTCTAACGTGACAACAGTAAATATGTACTGTCTTGCGCATGGCCGACCAAAAACGACTTGCTCTACTTAATAAACGAAAACGACTGTCGTTTATTCACCTACTATCCACAGTATAAAATATTTATAAATCTCCTTTTCAAATTGTGATCAAGATGAATGAGAGATTTTTTAATACATGTGAGGACTGAGAAAACGAGTAACAAAATGTAAATTCGAGGCGTTTGGAGATTTCAACGACCGCAAGAGCAGTGACATTCTATCCCTCTCGTGCACACATGCCTCGTCGGGTTTAAACTTCGCTCTCCGGCAGGGCAATGACGTTTCTGCACGAGCTTCAGATAATTACATACTTTGCATCTCGTGAATCCAGGAAATTCTCCCAATTCACGAACCTGATGAATTCCTAAGACAATCCAAATAAATGTTTCTGACTTTTTATTGGTTATACGGCTCAAAGGTTCATGTAGACGTATTTTTTATCTAAACAATATCGTTGATAATAACGTTTATTTCAGAAAGTTGATAACAGTAATTCTGGGCGAAATACTAGAAATCAATTGCTTTCGATTATTTGAGTATTTCTGAAATGGGTGCAATGACCGGAATCGCAAGTTACAGTATATTTTCCATGAAGCTCACCCCACGTCTAATTCACAACTTTTCCCAAAATGCTCACCTCTGATTTGGGTTGAAGGTGATTGGGTAGCTTCTTTATTATTATTTGTACAGGCTCTTTCTAGAATCATAATATGTTGCAATATTAAAGCCGTATGTATCATTCTCAATTGGAAGAAGTCACGTTTTTCCAAAATTCTTTCAATTAAAAAATTTGGTCAAGAACAAATGAGAAAGAATATCTTATTACTGAAAAAATGTTATTGATGCCTATAACATGTCAGTTTATTACGCATATAATTTAAAAATAACAAATAATCTTCAATTGATTATTTATGGTAATAATAATTATTTACTAATTGAAATAAGCAGTTCCGAATGCTCAATTCTATAAATAAACATTGCAAAAATAATTCAAATATTAATGTTTTTTTCAATCATAATTATTTATTCATTATTTTCTGTTCTGCTGAACTTGATTTCTAAAAATGGCTTACTTTTTAATTGTGGAGTTTGTACAATACTTCTTTAGAATTTTGTCATTTGTGACAATGTTATATATGTTCTCCATGTAACAAAATGTTGAAAACATTTTTCACAGTTTTCTTTATCGTTATAAAATTTATATGGAACCTTGCCCTCAAAATTAGTCCGAAATGAGTCGTATGCATCTAATATAAATATTAAATATACTTGAATAATTTTGTAATCTATAATTTTTTATTAGCGAATGAAATAGCAAAACTTTCACTATACTTTCAATATTTCTTTTAAGCTTTTAAGAAATTAAAATAACTTGAAAGAGCTGCACCCTTATAAATTCCAAGATACTTTCCGAATAAACTATAACAATAGTGATAAACAGAGTTTTAATTTATGACTGAAAGTTAAATTTTCCTCAAAAGTAGCCCTACCTTATCTATATTTAAACTAAAAAAGTGAAATAAGTTTATGCATGCAGACTTGAAAACAAGTCTTCAGAATAATTGAGATTTAGTGCGCTGCAGGCTCTCGTAATGCGGTCAGTAACCTTGACCTTACAAATTTTAGTTGACCTTGACGCAACGAGAAGCTCGTTTCTTACGCCATCAAGATCAAGATCATGATCATCCGTTCATAAGGGAAAGGCAGGACTTCAGGAGGAGGGATGGCACCGGCTGTCAATGTTCTCAACTTACTACACACCCCCTGAAAGTTCAGAAAGATTGAATTTCTTTAACGTCACGAATATCTTGTGCCTTTTAACATATCTCAAATACTATTCAAAATATCTACATTTCAAGCTTATATTTCATTTTTACAGGCAAAAATTCTTATTGTTAAACTCTATCATGTAATGCTAAATTATTTTGTTTACATAGATTCCTTTTTCTATCTATTTTTCAATACATACTTAATGATTTGAGAATAAACATAGATCATAATTTATCATTTATAAGACGACAGATACTGATGTAACAGTTCAAAATCTAAACTTTCAAATGTTTAAGTGTTTTTTAATTTAATTTGAAAGATGTACCTGAATGTATGAAACTAGTTTTAGTAGCAAATTCTCAAGCTAGTTTTCTGCAGATGCAGATTTGATATGTTCTTCATCCGGTACAAGTGGAGTACCAATATTAATGGTGAGCCACCCGAGGGGTGTCTCACTCAGGATTCAAATGAAATCGCTCGTACAAAGTAAACGAAGTCGTACGAATCCTAACGATTTTTATGAATTCTGACATTGACGAACCGGAATCCTTTTTTTGGAATCAGGAGCTACGAACGCTATACAGTCACAGCGTTGCGGAACGTTGTACCTACGGATTCGTACAGAGTCCCACAAAGTTTGACGAATCCGAACGAATCCAAGCAGTGACTGCGAAGCGCGGAGTCGTACAATGTGTATGACGTACGAGTGACACACTCAGTGCTGAAATATTTCCTTTTTTTCTAATGATTTCTGAACATTAAAAATGATTTAAAGAACATTTACAAATGGTTTCAAGTTGAAGTGTCAATAGGGAAACTAAGAATAAAAATTAATATAAGAATTTAGTGATTAATATAATAATGAACTATTACAATTTAATTAATTCTGGAGTAAAAGAAAATTATGTTGACTTTGTCCTTAATTTTTAACGAGTAAAAATTAATTGACCAATTTAATTAATTTATTAATGTATAATTACAAATAGTTTTATTAATATTTGATAGTAAAATACCTTGAACATTTTCCAGAAAGTAGGCCTGAGCAGAGTAAGGGTTTTTATCATAAAATCACAGTTTATTATAGAAGTCGTTTTAAATGTTTCTGGAAAAATTTTTATTGGTTTATGTTTAATTGAAAAACAATAATTTTGAGTTTGGAAGATTGTAAAATGTATGAGGAGAAAGAATATCAAAGACTTTAAGACAATTATTTTAATTTTTTAGGATTAAAAATAATTTTAGGTAAGCTCAATTATGCAGAGAGTCAAGAGAATGAAAAAATATTCTTAAGCTCGTTCTGAAGATTCATGGGAAAATTTTAAATGACTTTTTCCTTAATGAATTCTAAGACAAAATTGAAAAATAATACAAAACATTTTAAATTAATTCCTAAAATTTTGAAAAGGAGTGTAAGAAATTTAAAAGCAAAATTTTGCCACAATACATAATATTAGAACAAATTTGAGTAAGTATAAGAGATACTTAAAAGTTTTGGCAGGATTGAGAAATAATAAAAATTTATAAGATATTTTAGGCATTTTGCAAGGTTTCAAGAAAATAAAAAAAATTCTTCAGGTTTTGAAAAATTAATTTCAAGAGAATATTGAAAAAGATTTCAAGACATTCCCAAAGATTTCGAAAATTTTCAAAGAAGAATCTGAAAGATTTTAAGACAATTTTTAAAATTTTGCAGAATTAAAAAAAAGTCACGAAAATATTGAATAATTTTTAAATATCAGTGGGCTTAAAAATTTTGAAAGAATACAAAAATGAATTTCTCGAGATTTATGGGAAAATTTTTGAGGATTTTCCATTTTGAAAAACGAACTTTAAAGACATTTTTTATTTCTTCCAAACTTCTGAAAGTCCTGAATATCTTTTTAAAAGGCTCGAATTTTTACTAATATTTTTTTTAATCCTGTAAAATAATTTTTTTTCAAATCTTCTGGATTCTTTTTTAACACATCAAAAATATTCAAAAATATGTTCTAATTTTCTGAAGAATTTTATAAAATTTATATTCATATAAGTTTAAAAACCAACTGATTGATATGCTCCTTACTTTTGGGTGGGATATGTTGGATGTAGTAAGTAGGATATACGTCGGGGGGAATAGCTCTGCGTCTGCTAAGAGGAAGGGAGGAAGAGTTATCTCATGAGATAATAAGAGACAGGAGATGTAGGGGAACCATAGGAGGGAGTGAGAGGGAAGGTTTCCATCTTAGTAATGGAGGGATGTATGGTGGATAGGCTTCAAGGGAGGTAAAAGGTGGGTGTGGTCATAGGATAGAAAGAGATAGCGGGTAGGAGAGTGATCTGGAGAGTACAAGAGGAGGGAGTGAGAGGATAAATGTCGAGGGAGGTGGAAAGAGAGAGCGATGTGTCTATCTCCTAAGATAGAAAGAGATAGGGAGTTGAGCCAGCGTTTTCTTTTTCTCTTTTCTCCTGAAAGAACTTAGTTAGAGGAGATCTGGTTGTTGGTCGTGGGAGACGGGAGAAGTTAGTCAGTGTATCGGCTGAGAGGGCTGGTATGCCAGCTGTCTCAGCGGAAACGGGCCTGCTGGTATGCCAGCTAACCCGTTAGCGGAGGAAAGAAGGGGGAGAAGTGAAGTGACCAGTACAAAAAAAAAAAAACTTAGAATGGTATGTTTTTTTCGAATTTTCTTTATTTAATTTTGTCTAACTATAGTGAATTTACAGATAAGCAAGTTGGAAAGTAAGGCGTGGAAGTTCATTGCGCTTCCTCCCAAGAGGGCGAAGGCGATGCGTCGTCGATTGTCCTCTGGCTGGCAACCAGCTGGAGGACTCTGGCGGTAGAGAGAGAGAGAGAGAGATCTGTTGTGCACGGCAATGGCTTGCGGTGAAAAAAAACCTAGGGCTGGCAACCAGCTGTAGGTACCTATGGCTGGCATCCAGCTGTAGGGTTTAAGTGAGAGGGTTCTGGCATCCAGCTCCCAAACACTTTCTGATCGTTCTGGGCTCGTGCACGCCCTTATAACGGGGAAGCTGCGTGGGCGTTGCGTGGGAGTCGAGCGGAGAGGGTAGAAAATCGTTGGTGGGAGATGCGCGCGTCGAGTTTCGAGGGCGCTCTACTCGCGACTCTCGCCTCTACTCGCCCTGCGCCTTGCTGACGTCACTGCTGACGTCACTTCATGGAGTACCTGTTTCTCTCTCTTTCTCACTTACGGGTCTTATTACTAGTGATTATAATTTAAAATGGTTGCCTATTGAATGAATAAACGTCGTCTGCGAGAGTGTTTTAAATCTACCAATGAAAGAGTCTCGCTCTATACAAGCCGCGTATAACATGATAATACATCTCTTGTTATATGTAATTTCAATATTTGTGTGACTCGAAAAAAAAATTTTCAACCCATGGCACACTGGTGCGAGTTCGCACCGAAGAAAATTTCAATTTTGTAGAATTCAAAGGGAAATGAATTCAAATTTTACGTGGAAAGGCATATTCACTTTTCAAGTTATCGCTAATTTTCATAGCAAATAACGAGCTTCAAAAACGTCAAATGAGTGTGTCTACCACGGTTTAAGCATTCAGTGTTACATAAAAATGTTGCTTTATTCATTTCTGTATAACACTTGATCTTAAAAACCTTTTTTTATTTCGTAAACGTTTATTATGTTTTTAAACCTAATACAAAAAATGTTACATAACTGTGGTGTGGGGGGGGGGGGAGGGGTCAGAAGGAAATGTTACTGCCTGTTACATAGGGAAGGATGAGTTAAAAAAGATCGAAAATAACGTTGCGTAATATGTGAACGCTCCCCAATTAAAATAACACTTTAATTTCTGAAAATTTATCTTGAAAAACCGTGAAAAACGGTAGTAATATAGTATGATTTTATACTCGTTTATCTAATATATATTAAATATGTATGTATAATGTATCGTTATAATATGTATTAAAATGAATATCAACACCAGCTGGAAAAAACAACGATGCTTTTATTGTGTGGCGAACAGCTGATATCCGTGCATACTGCGCAGGTCCGAGATTTGACTGATCGCGCGGTCGCTGCGGGGACTCATCCGCTCGAATTCTATACGAATTCAAGCATGAATCCCAATGATTCCCTGTGATTTCACTCGAAGTCCTTACGGACTGCAACGAATACTTAACGATTTCTATCAAAAACCAACGGACTCGTACGAATTTTCCGTTTTCAAACGATTTCACGTATTCGTGCCTTCACTGATGATTTCCTACTTTGATTTTTACGGCATGCATTGCCTTACCGGAATTCTTACAGATTGCGATCGATTTCTGACGGAGTAACACGTGAATTTTTGAGTGAGACGCCCCTCGATCGAAGCATTAAATTTTCGAGTATTATAAAAGAGAGAAAAACGTTATTTCTACAACATAGATTATAAGATATAATCTACACTTTTCATATGTAGTGAAAAGTATTAAAATTTTTATTTCACATACATAAAATTTTCTTTCATGATAAAAATATGAACAAGTCGGGCCTCTGCATGCCGGCAAGCCGCTTGAAGCCGCCGTTAGCGGGTTGCCAACATGCAGGGGCACGACATCAATGCCAGCCACTTTGTTTTTTTTATTTTTTTAACGCTGAAAAAGCAACTTGTTGCAATTACGGCCAAAGTAATGACGGGATGATTGAAAAAGATAGAAAAAAAGGCTAATCCCTTCAATTCAAAAAATTTCACAAAGAATTCACAAAGAATTCAGATAGACGTTAAAGTTGTCACAAATACTTCAATGATTTCAATAATTTCACAAATATTATAAAATCATTAAAGTCTTTGTGAAACTTTATAAATCTTTCCGAAATCTGTGCTCAATATTTGAAATTTTTGCGAAATCCCTGGCGGACCGGCTGAACGCAAACATTATGCTACAGCGTAATGGTAAAGTAATTGTAAAAGTAATGGTAAGGTAATATGGAATTATAATTAATAAAAGAAACAAAATTAATATGTTAACTGTTGCAATTATAATAAAAAGTTAAAATTTACGTTAAATGGTCATGCCGTAATTGCAACAAGTTGCTTTTGCAGCCAGCGGCGTAGCCAGGATTTTTTTTCGTGGGTGGGGGGGGGGGGGGCTTCGGGTTTTAGTATTGGCAAAGAGTGGGGGAAAAGTCCAATTGAATAATAACAATACCTAATTCTCAATGCAATTAAACAAATAAACAATCAGTACAATACAAATATTTATTTATATTTAACAATATATCGCAGCATAATCTATACATAATTATATACATTAGTCGTGGGTCTCTTACATCTAGAATAAAAATATTTATTTATATTCAACAATATATTGCAGGATATTACATACTTGATTATATACATTAGCTGTGACTGCCTTACATCTTCAAGGTTAATTCTGCAGTCAAATTGTTGAATTTTTAAGCGAAAAAGACGAATTGCCAATGAAACAGTTGAATCTTCTACAAAAAAATGAAATTTTAACAAACTTTTTCAGCTTAGACCAAACACTTGAATTTTCTACTAAATTGTTGAATTTTCAAGCCAAAAATACAACTGTTTTATAAACAGTTGAATTTTAAAACCCAGAATGTGAATTTTCAAGGAAAAAGTTAATTTGCAACTAAATAGTCGATTTTTAAATCAAAATGAAACTTATCATTTAAAAATATAAAAAAATGTCAAATTGTTTAATATTCAAGCGGCAAAGACAAATTTGTAATAAAAAAGTTGAATCTTCAACCAAAAAATTACATTTTTCAACAAATTACTTTAATTTGCAATCAAGTATCTGAATTTTCTAACAAAAATAGTTCAATCTTTAACCAAAAAATTCATTTTTAACAAGCTTGTTCAATTTACAACCAACAAGTTACATTTCCTACCAAATTATTGAATTTTCAAGTCAAAAATAAGAATTTTCTATGAAACAGTTGAATTTCCAAACTAAGAATGGTAATTTTTAAGAAGAAAGTTAAATTTCAACAAGATAGTCGAATATAAACGAAAAAGAAACTATTCATGAAAAAAATGCAGTCAAATTGTTGAATTTTTAAGCCAAAAAGACGAATTTCCAATAAAACAGTTGAATCTTCTACCAAAAAAATGAAATTTTAACAAACTAGTTCAACTTTAAACCAAATACTTGAATTTTCTGCTAAATTGTTGAATTTTCAAGCCAAAAATACAAATTTTTTATAAAACAGTTGAATTTTGAAACCAAGAATGTGAGTTTTCAAGAAAAAGATTAATTTTCAACTAAATAGTCGACTTTTAAATAAATAAAAATACTTATCATTAAAAAATATTTTTAAAATGTCAAATTGTTGATTTTTCAAGCGAAAAAGACAAATTTGTAATAAAAAAGTTGAATCTTAAACTAAAGAATTACATTTTTTAACGAACTGGTTCAATTTGCAACCAAATATCTGAATTTTCTAACAAAACTAGTTCAATCTTCAACCAGAAAAATAATTTTTAATAAGCTTGTTCAATTTGCAACCAAAAACTTACATTTTCTACAAAATTATTGAATTTTCAAGCAAAAAATACGCATTTTCTATGAAACAGTGGCATTTTTGAACTAAGAATGTGAATTTTCAAGAAAAAAATGCATTAAAAATGAAATTTCAACAAACTGGTTCAACCCAGGTAAAGTTTCATGTACATCAAATAAACTTCTCTACCTACCTTTGTCCTTGGAATTTTGTTGAAAAAATCATTCGTGCCTCGCCACAAGGAGGGAATTATATTGTATTGTTTAAACAAATGATCAAATCGGCAGTATCATGATGGATCCTTATGCTAGGATAGTTGATGAGATTTCATGAATTTTATATTATAAAGCTGAAACAGAAAAATCGGGTTAGAAGAAAACGAAGGCTGGCGGGAATGGAACACGCGTCTTCGGGACAGCAGTCGGGCGATGATCCATCTACGTATAAGACATTGTGGGACTCAGAATGAAAACTTCCATATGACCTAAATGATAGAAAGTTTATTGGTTCTAATTCATTTAATCCTTAATTGATTAATATTCATGATATTTTTATAATTTTAAACAACAAAATTTTTAATGTAATTAAAATAAGTAAATTTTTTTTTTTAAATTACGTTTTTTTGCGGATTTTGCATTGAAACATAAATTAGATGTCATTTTCGCAACCTAAAAATATGATCGGCGATCGACACACGTCGGATGCACTCGGCCGCACTCGGTCCAAGGCTCGATACTTTCTGCTAAATCAGTTAGTAATATTTGGGACCAAATTTAATAATTGGTATTAACCTTTGTTACAAAAAGTAGGAAATGTCCATAATACACATCGTGTTCCTACAGACAATAGTAATTTCTTCTACATATTTAGTATATTATGTTATTTAAAATACTTATTACATTTATTTTTTTTTGTACAATTTATCAATTTCTCTACTAATTTTTCCTACATCGGATTTTACTACAGAAAATAGTAAGAATTGCTATTACCAAATAGGAAATCTTCTTATAAAAATAGTATGACTTATTATTTATGTATTAAAATGTCGAAATTTAAGCATTTTGCCCCCATTTGCTATCCGTTTTAGTAATTTTTCTAACCTAAAGTTTCTCAGTGTACTTTAGGATCTTCTAATTATGTACTTTGAAGATTCTGTTGCCAGGCAGCTGTCCTCAAATAAGGACCAATAGACCATGTAATAAACATGTACTTTAATCCTTGGTGTTCTAAAATCATATAGTATGGCTCCCCGTGTGGTATTACAATTAGTTTATTTCCATGTATAGTCTCCGACTGCTCTGGCCTGAGTCATTAATGCCAAAACGGTCAGAGCATAGGCACTTAGACGTTTATTGAAAGTAAAACCTCTTGATTACATTGGGTTCTAAAATTTCTGGGGGGGGGGGGGCTTGAGCCCCCCAAGCCCGCCCCCTGGCAACGTCGCTGTTGGCAGCGTTAAAAAATAAAAAAACAAAGTGACCGTCATTGAAGTCGGGCCCCTGCATATTGGCAACCCGCTAACTCGGCTTCAAGTGGGTTGCCAGTCTAGGGTTACCAGACGTCCGCTTTTCAGCGTACATGTCCGCTTTTTTTGTCCCGTGTTCGCTTGTCCGCTTTTTATGTGAAATGTTCGCTTTTTTCTCGATCAGACCGATGAACCATAAGGTTATACATATTTTCATCTTTTCAGTATGGATTTAGCCTATATGAATGAAATAAAAACCCTGGCGGACCGGCCGAACGCAAACATTACGCTACAGCGTAATGGTGAAGTAATGGTAAAGTAATGGTAAAGTAATATGGCATTATAATTAATAAAAGAAACAAAATTAATATGTAAACTGTTGCAATTATAATAAAACGTTGAAATTTACATTAAATGGTCATGCCGTAATTGCAACAAGTCGCTTTCGCAGCGTTAAAAAATAGAAAAACATAGTGACCGTCATTGCAGTCGGGCCCCTGCGTATGGGCAACCCGCTAACGCGGCTTCAAGTGGGTTGCCAGTCTGCAGGGACCCGACTTGAATGACAGCCACTTTGTTTTTTTATTTTTTAACGCTGAGGAAGCAACTTGTTGCAATTACGGCATGACCCTTCAACGTAAATTTTAACGATTTATTATAATTGCAACAGTTTACACATTAATTTTGTTTCTTTTATTAATTATAATGGTAGAGTATGATATGGTTCGAGAATCACCAAATAAGTTACGTTCTTTCGAAATCTTTTTTTTTCATTTTTAAAATTTTTATTTTATTATTATTTCAAATGTTCAAAATTTTGGTCCCCCTTCCCCTCTTTCCCCCGGGGGGGGGGGGAAGATTGTAGAGTGTCCGTTCTTCTCACTTGGACCATCTGGTAACCCTAGTTATATCCATTGCTACGCAGATATATCTAACCTCCAGCGAGCATATATACCTAATACATGTAAAATATACATAAAAAATTTATTAAAAGCAATAAAATTGTTGTTCTCATATGTATATTCCTTTTTATTTCTTGAATTTTTAATCCCCTAGTAATTAGTTAGAATATCAGCAGAACATTTATTATAATAACGGAATATTCGTGGGACATTTTACTATGGTATTGGGATATCCTGTGGACATTCTTGCGGGATATCGTTAGGATATTCTGTCACGATATCCTCAGGAGCGGAAATCTCGATATCCCTGGAATATGCCACGGATATCCCGGGAAATTTTTGGGAAATTTTTCAGGATATCACATATCCTGCCGAGATATCCTAGGGATATGCCAAGGATATCATTTTGTTGTGAGGGTTGTTTTTTTATTTTTTAACGCTGAGAAAGCAACTTGTTGCAATTACGACATGACCATTTAACGTAAATATAATTGAACTATATGACAGAATTGAGGGTTTCATTTTTGCATGCCAGGACGGTATCATTTCCACCTTAGCATACCATGCCCGCATTTTATGGCAGGGTTCTACTTTGAGCGCGCGAAAAAATCCTATTTTTGTAAATTTTTGTTTAAACATCAAGAAATATATTGATGTGGGGTTTGTTATGCTTAATAGATATACTCCCAAGTACATTTGAAAAAGATTTTTAGTTTATTTTATGCGCTCCATATACATTTAAATGATAATTGCCTGCCACAGAGCCACGTTTTTACCGCTTGTTAAAAAAATCTCCGAAACTACCGAATCGATTGGTCTGAAATTTTCACCACATATTCTATACATATACATCAACAGGTGGTAGGAGATTTTTTCATTTACATGCAAAGAAAACAAAATTGCGGCAATTTCGGTAGTTTCGGAGATTTTTTTAACAAGCAGTAAAAACGTGGTTTTGAGGTAGTGCCATTTAAATGTATATAGAGCGCATAAAATAAACTAAAAAAAAGTTTTTAATGTATTTTAAAAGTATATCTATAAAGCATAACAAACCCTACATCAATATCTTTCTTAATGTTTTAAAAACAAATTTACAAATATAGCGTTGTTTTTCGAGCGCTCAAAGTAGAACCCTGTCTTAAGTCAAGAAGTTCCCAGTGATAGGTGCAGAACGTGGCATGCACACGCTGAGCACCTAGAACACATACTACCAGGGTGTCCGACCCACACAAGAACGACATATATTTATAGACATAATGCGGCCCTAAGAGAACTTTATTACCATCTTTGTCGCTCTCACGGTGTTGGTCGCGACCCTGCCCTGCTGAACGCTCCAAGGGATATAGAGTCAATTGTCCGAAACGAGAAGTGCCAAAATTTTCTGGAACTACGATTTTCGGGCAGCAGTCTCCGTCGCGCACTCGTGGCCTGACATTGTTCTCCAAGACTTCGAGCAACGAACTATATTCGTGATCGAATTCTCGGTTCCGCCCGAATACAAGAAAAAGTTATCTTGAAACAAAAGCATCGTCCTCTTAGCTGCTTAGTTTTGAACACGAAGGAATAGTAAGGAGTAGTATCCCTGTAAGTGGGGAGTGGGA
>CAKNXH010063969.1:162212-193586 GCA_932178445.1 Andricus quercusramuli | reverse complement strand
TTCGCTGTGACGTTTTTGTCCGCTGGTGCCGAAAATTCGATAACGAACATGTTTCGTTTCTCGAAGTCAAGAAGAACCATGTCAGGCCTCGAGTGCGCAACAGAAACAATTGTCGAGAATATGAAGTTCCAATATATGCGGCACTTCTCATTTTCGACAATTGACTCTATTTCTCTAGGGGCGTTCAGCGGAGAGGTATTTGGGCTAATGCCGTAAGAGTGACAGAGATGGTAATAAAGCACTCTCAGTGCCGCATTGTGCCTTTGGATGTAGGTTGTTCCCGCATGAGCTGGACAACTAGATAGTATGTGTCCTAGATGCTCGGGGTGTTCATGACACGCTCTGCAGCTATCATCGGGAATATCTTGGCTCAAAATGTGGCGACGGTATGCTAGAGTGGAAATGACACCATCTTGACATGCCAAAATGAAGCCCTCTGTGCCCGACTTCAATCCGGGTGATCTAAGGAGAGCAAACGTCAGCTCATACGACACCGACTGATCTTTCACATTTTTGTGGAAGATGCCGTGCATCTTCTTGTCGAGGAGCTCTTCGCGGAAGTTTTTCTCCTGTGCTTCCTTAAACCGGGCCTTCAGGAGTGAGTATTCAAGATGGATAAGATTTGATGCATTTCGCTCACCCCTGATATTGAAGTCCAGGCCGAGTGTTTCAGCAGCCTCTTCGGCTGCTTTGTAAAGAAACGCCCCTTTGCCTACTTCTTCGTGTTTTCTGACCATTTTAAGAAGAGGATCTTGTCCATTTGCGACAATATGTGCTGTACCCAGAATAATCCTGTTGTGAAGACATCCAAGATTCAGTATTCCACGACCACCTTGACGGCGTGAGATGTAAAGTCGTGGAACAGAAGACTTAAGGTGCATGCTTTTGTTCATGTGCATGACCTTTCGGGACCTTGTGTCGTTAGTCTAAAAATTCAATTTTTCTATTTTGAGTGCAGTTTTTTTTACAAATAATACAAAAACTACGCGTCCTAATAAAAACTGATTTATAACAAAGTAGATCTTTCTTGAATACACAATTTCTGTCGATTCATATTTTTTCTTACCTTGTATAGTTTGACTGTAAAATGGAATTTTAGATTTTTCATTATTTTTTGTGTGGTTCAAATTTGAATTTTCGATTTCTGAAGAAAATTCAAAAAGTTGTTGTGGTAATGCAGAATCCAACGTTTTTCTCATTGGAATAAATTGTTTGTCTTTTTGGAAACTACTAATAACCGTACATAGGATTTTAAAATTTTAAAAAAGGTGGTCCCAAAAATTTTGAAAATGTTTCAACTTTTCGAATCTTCATCCAAAATGGCTGGCTAACGAACTTGAGCTTCATTTCAGGATACTTGGAAAGTGTACCAAAGCCCAATACAATATATCAATTCTTTCGAAAGTTTGATCGTGAAATGGAATTTTTGATTTTTCTTTATTTTTTGTGCGATCAAAATTTGAATTTTCGATTTTCCGACAAAATTTAAAAATGTTTTATGATGATCTTCTAGGGCTTTCAAAAATCAACGTCTTTCTTCTTCTGACTTTTTTCCATATCGTGCGTTGTTTGGCTTAAAATGTTTATTTTCGTTTTTTTTATTTATTTTGAAAATGCTATAACTCTGGTAATTTGTTTATGGTCAAGAAAAGTCATAAGAATGAATGTTTTGCCTTTTTGAGTAGCATAAATTTTCGTCCATAGAATTTTCAAACCTTGAAAAAAATGGTCTAAAAAATTTTGAAAATGCTTCAACTTTTTGCATTTTTATTCGAAGTAGCTGGTTAACGAACTATAGTTCTTGACTTTTGGGCCTTAAAAAAGTGTGCCAAAGCACAATCCAATCCAATCAATCTTTCGAAATTTATCGTACTTACAGGATGCAGACAGACATACACACAATCATTTTTTCTGTCTCAGGGGGTCTCAAAATGTGAGATTTGATGTAAAGCAAAAAGTCAAATTTAACATAAAACTAATACCTTCTGATTAGAGAATGAGGATGTAAAAATTTCAAAACAGAAGATTAAAAAATTGAAAACCTTCCTATTAAAATGTTTAAGTTTAGACATTTTCATTAGGGAGGATTCGAAATTGATGGAAACTAAATTGAATATTTCAAAGAAACAGCTTCTAAAATGATAGAAATAAGAATTTTCATTGAATTAAAAAAATGATTTAATGTGAAAATTGATTTGAAAAACTTTTCTGAAATCGAACAATAAATTCACTTTTATTTTCAACGCTCAAAATGGAATAATTTTGAATAGTAAATCTTTCAAATTAAATTATTCTAAAAGAACGTTCAAAATCGAAACTAATTTCGAGAGGGGAATATTAAAAAATAAAAAAAATTCAATTGTCTGTTTCAAATTTAATAATATTAGATTCACATGTTCTAAATAGTTTGGCTTCAATTTTAAACGCACAAAACTTTTCGATTTCTCGTATTCTTCGAAATCGTAGATTATCGAAATGAAAGACTTGAAAGTTGCACACTTTTCAGTTTGAAGGATTTGTAATTTAACCATGTTGAATTATATACCTTCAGAGTGAATTCAAAACATTGAAAATTTGAGATGATAGATTCTCAAATGCAAGTCTTAAAAATAAGCAGATTTTTAGAACCAGACATTGCATATTAACCCTCATCACTTACTTGGGGTCAGATCGACCTCAAAATCAAACCAAGCCAAATTTTAGTACCCAAACCAAATTTTAGCTAAAAATATTAATAATCGTGGAAGTTATGAAACTTGAAAACTTGCATGCAATCAGTATGACAACCTTTCAAACCTAGCTGGGGTCAATTTGACCCCAAATAAGTAATATGTCATTTTTCGGAGGTGTAAGTGATGAGGGTTAAATTATTTTTTATTTGAAAAATGTTCCAGAAGGTTCGACATTTCAACTCAGCTAAAAAAGAAAACAATTTTTCTATTGAACAATTGAATAATTTATTTCACTTTTGAGGTTTTTGATTTTATAACTCTGAAATTATAATAAATTTCAAATACACTACGGTCGGAAATTGTGCGCACGATATTTGTGTGCGCTATTAAAAATCACTGCTGACTTCGAACCACGAAATTTCGGCGAAAAAAATAGATTGGGCATTTTTTTAAAAACAGTTGGAAGGTTCATGAAATTCTGAATGTAGCGGTTCCCAACAAATATTTTTTAGACCTTCTGAAAATAGTACAGCACGTGAGAAGTTCAAAAAAAAAATTCAAGATTTTCTCAAATTTTCTACCTCAACATCAACTTTTAGCACGACCTAGGGAAATTTTTTCAAAAACCTGAAAATTATAAGAAATCGAGCCTGAAATCTAATCTTTAATTTAAGCCAAGAAATCTTTAAAAAATCTCCTTGGGTGCCCGAGATATGATTAAAAATGTTCAATCGTATTTGAGGTCAATTTCAATCGACGATCACGGTTCTTGGCCGGTCTGCTGCTTGTATCCTTCGTTGAGGCAGGACCGAATAGGCCACGCACAGAGGTGGCGCCTAAGTGGAGCCCTCTTATACTTTTGGTTCCCTTCATTAGTAATTTTTATTTCAAATTATGGCGAATGAAAACAAAATATTTATTGTTATTTGTGATTGTTAACAATGATTTGAATCTAATATTGTCTCCATACTAAAGAATAGGACACTGTCCACTTAGGCGCCACCTCTGTGCGTGGCCTATTCGGTCCTGCCTCAACGCAGACGAGCCGAGAACCGTGATCGTCTATTAAAATTGAGCTCAGATACGATTGAACATTTTTGATGTGTAAACATCTTAGACCTCGATATGGGGAGTCGCGCCTGATTCAAATGAAACCACGACCAGAAAGTGTAACGCAGGCCCCTGACACACGCGCTGTGTCTCATGGCAAAGAACGGAGGCTTGCCTCGCTCTTTCTCTCTCCCGCCCTCTCTCTCTCTTCCTCCCTCTCTCTTTCTCTCCCTCCCTCTCTCTCAAACGAATAATAATTGTTTAATTGTCTAATTTGAAAAAAAAACAATTTTCAATATTTTTCTTATAAGTTTTGAGTACTTAGATGTGTAATAATAATGATAAGTGTCACAATAATGTATTTTTTATAATAAAAATTCAATTTTTAATATTCTTCTTCATGAACTATAATTAGCCTAATTCTAAATGTAGATGCACAATATAAGTGTGACACAATGTGTTCTTTCAGAGAACTGATATCGGTCCGCAACGGTATTTTATAAACAAAGCTTGACTAAGCAGGCAAAGGAGAGAATGCGTTTTAGGAAATAAAATAGTTTGAAGAATGAATCAATAAATTTTTTAAATGTTCAAAATTATATAATTTTTAATAAATGTTAGGTTGAAAAGCTAAAATTAAAGGATTTTATATTGTTATTGAATCATTCAAATTCAAAAATGTCACTTGAAAATTAAAAATTAAAAAAAATGAAACAATGCAAATTTTAAAGTTTACATTCAGCACCCTGAAATTCGGATGATTCTAGGTTTATTTTATTTGAAAAAATTCAATTTTATTTAGTTGATTTTTGAATTTTTGATTTATAATTTCTTATTTTATTATTATTATTAGTTCTGGGTTGAGACTTTAGCAGCCCCTGACGCTTGGGTAATCCCGTTGCGTCCCCTTGTGAGCCTAAGCGTGACCCCATATCCCTCTCCATAAGGAGGGGACCGCAGCCACGCTGTGGCTGATATCTCTGACTCACTGATAAAGTAATTTCCTGTGAGTGTTAGACGTTTCCCCGCAATCGCAGGGCAGTAACAAAGGATGTGAGTAGATGTCTCATTATCCTTTCCGCACAGATAACAGAGGGGACTTTCTGCAAGCCCTATCTTATGTCTGTGATATCCTAACTTCCCATGTCCTATGAATAGTTCTGTTAGGATTTTGATTTCATTCCTCCCGAGTTTGAATATTTCCCTAGCTAGTCAGCCAACTGCAAAACTGCAGAGGCGCATTTGCTGTGATGCAAGTTAATCTGGGTAATGGTTAGACCAGGAGCAGTCATTTAGGTCTGCTCCCGAATTTCCTGCGTCTCAACAGGCTCCTCCTGTCCCTGGCCGGTAACCTTGAAGTTGCCCTGTCCAAAGTGATAGAAGGGCCTGTTGTCGAGGGCCGAAAGGGCCCTCGTTTGGGACTCAGGAATATACACGACTAAGAGATGCCTAGTGCCTCCTAGTGAGTACCTTTCCTGAGGCTTTTCGTGCCTGACAATTCGCCAGGACGCTGTCTTCAGTGAGGGGTTGAATCCCTCCAACCGACGGAGCACTTAAGACGGGTCTTTCAGTTTGCCCGGGAACCACGCCGTAGCTCTTACCATCTTTAGGAGCAACTCAACCCCACCCACCTTGAGGGACGCACCTTCCCACGACTATGTCTCGACCACCGCTTTGAGTAGCCAAGCTTTAGACGCGGGGGACACTTTTCCAAGCGCCCTCCAGGTAGCCTCCCTGAAGATCTCAAACTGCTCCACTGTGAGCAGTGAGCCCGAGTAGTTGGTCTCAGCCACCTTCACCGTCTGGGGGTTAGTCCTCTGAGCGGCCGTCAATCCAGCCTCCGACGACTCTCTGTTCGTCGGCTGCTGGGCCGCCTTGTGCCTCTTCACAGGCCCAACCACCCGCGGCAGAGTGCTCTCTGAGCCTCTACCCCTCTTCTGGGCCTGTGTGCTGGATGTCAGCCCTTTAGCTGTCGACGCTCCAGCTCTCGCAGCTGCTTCCCTAGCCTTCACCTTTTCTCTCCTCACCCTCCTTTTCAGGATGTCGTTGGCGCTATTTTTCTTATTGGGGGACTGATTGGCCTCTCCCAATACCATAGCCTCGCTTAGAGGGACCGCCGCTCCCTGAGCTGAGGGCATAGCCGTCAACTGAACTTGGCCTGCTGGAGAGACAGATAGGGGGGTAAGGATTATGTTGGGCCCGTCAAGGCCAACTCCTCACCGTCCTTCGCCACCTCCCTTCTTCCTCCTCCTTCTTTTCCATTATTAATAAGCGTGTCTATTAGTTGATCCCACGAGAAGCTAGGGAAATAAAGGTCCGCCCCTGCAGAGCCCCGCATGCAGGGGTAAGACTGTAGTTACTCGGGGAGGTCGTCCGGTGTCCCCGAGAGGCCGTTCAGACACTTTCGTAACCCCTAGGTGCCAAAGTGCCATGAGCACGATCGCTCTACATCCAGAGCTTAGGGGCGAGCACAGTGGGCTGGGAGACAACCGAAAGTGGCAAAAAGTCAAATTTTGTTTGGATTTACATTAAACTTGGTATAAGGGTGGTCTTGAGGTCGCTGATTTCGAATTTGACGTCAAAATTAATAAATTCAAAATGGCGGATCCAATATTGCGCCTGAAATTTCTAAATTTTTACTTATTCATATGAAACTTGGTGTAAGGAGGTTCCAGATGTTGCTGATTTTGAATTTGATATCAAAATTCATAAATTCAAAATGGCGGGTTCAATATGGCGCCTGAAATTTCTAAAATTGTACATATTCATATGAAACTGGGTGTAAGGAGGTTTCTGAGGTCGCTGATTTCGAATTTGACGTCGAAATACTTAAATTCAAAATAGAGAATTCAATATGGCGCCTAAAATTTCGAATTTTTTAAAAATTTGTATTTGTATTTGTATTCGTATTTTTACATATTTGTATCAAACTTTGAAATGAGTCCTCTTGTCTCTAATTAAATATCTCCGTCGACGTCAAACTTCTCTTCGTCGGTTAATTCGAGTTCGTCTAAGTAAAAATTTAGAAATCTTGAGCGCCATATTGGATCCGCCATTTTAAATTTATGAATTTTGACGTCAGATTCAAAATCAGAGACTTCAGAAACCCCCTCATACCCAGTTTCATATGAATATGTAAAATTTTAGAAATTTCAGGCGCCATATTGGATCCGCCATTTCGAATTGATTACACAGAAAAAACTGGGGTTTCTATTAGAACCAATTTTTGGTTCCAAAGGAGCTGCAACAAAAAGGAACCTCTTGCTGAAAAGGAACCCAAAATGATAAATGGTTTCTAAATGAACCCAAGTGTGGATTCAAATGGTTCTGATAGAGCCTTTTTCTCACTTCTGCCATGACTCACTTCAAAGATTGCACAAGTTAATAATGCACATTATGCTTTATAATTGGAATTCAATAATATTGCACTGGAAAAAATTTAATGAAGAAACTAAAATCATAGACATTAGTCATTCTTGAAAGGAAGATATCGCACATGAAATGTGACAATTTTTGAGGTTATGTTGCGTATCCGAAGTTTTCCACTGCGCATGTCCAAAAAGCGCGGGACTATTCAAAATTATATAATCTACACTTGCAATATTAGGTTAATATACATTTTTTTCAAGATGCTAGGTATTTCTATAATTCAATTTAATTTGTTTTGAATAAGAATAAAACAATTTGGTTAACATTTATCTGTATGACTTTTCATAGTATTTATTGATTTCAAATAGGTCCGCGCTTCTCGGCACATGCGCAGTTGAAAACGTCGGCAACCGCCGATGGCCATCTATCGGATATGAACAAACTAAAAAGGAACCCTAAATAAGAGTTCCTTTAGAGCTTAAGTTCTAAATGATCCCAAGTTTCACTTGAGCCGCAGCATTACTGATCCCTCAGTTTTTTCTGTGTAATTTTGACGTCAAATTCGAAATCAGCGACCTCAAACCCCCCCCTTATACCAAGCTTCATATAAATCCAAACAAAAATTTGACTTTTGGCCACTTTCGGTGGTCTCCAGCCCACTGTGCATGCTCAACTTCATTCACTAATATATTCGTCAAATGTCAATGGTGGCAGACGGTGGCAAATAACCTGATAGTAAACATCATAATGAAACTAAAAGCACTATAGAACTTTAGATACTAGGTGTAACCTCGGGGAACTTTTACTTCAAAAATTGTCTATTGCTGTGAATTCGTTAAATGCATGAGTACAAAGTGGCAGGATTCAAAACCGATCTAAAATTTGGATTTCTTTTCTATAACGTAATTATTTATGACCACTCTAATAAGCAGCAATGATTGTAACATTTGGGTTTGTAACATCATGAACGAGTTTTTCAAAGATTTTCTTCAAAAAACAGTAACAAAAAAGGGAAACATTTCTTCAATTCATAACGCTCTAGAATTAAGAGGACTAGTTAAAATATCATAAAATTTGGTGGAAAGTTTCTTCAACTCATCTATATTATGAAAAATAATTCTTCCATTAATAACTGTGAAGTTGACTTTTGGCCACTTTTGGTAGTCTCTCAGCCCACTTTGGGGTGGTCACATTGAGTGAGATACTCAATGTGCGAATATCCGCTTGTAAACCACCATAACAAAAACGGAGGGCTGTTTCTTAGTCTCTATGCGGGCCGCAGGTCATTTCTATCCCGATTACAAAACTGTAGATCGGTCCAGGAGGGACCTCGACCCAGGGATCCAGAAGGCCCGTGTTAGCTAGGTTCTTTCACCCTTCTACCATACCATAATCACACATGCCAGGAGAGCCCGTTTATAGGGATCCTTTTCCCCTCACACAGGAGAGCCCGTTTATAGGGATCCTTTCATTGATATCCATACGCATGCAGGCCGAGGTCCTTTTGACCCCCATGTCCCACATGCTTAAGCCTCCCCATCAACTACAAGGTGTGACAGCCCCAAGGGGGGATTCTTATTTTGAATAAACAGTCAAATATTGTTAAATAACGTAAAAATCTATGAATTATTTAATTATGAACAGATTCATAATCGTCTTATAGAATCGATTTTATTATTATTCTATTGTTATGAGTCGAACTATAGTTCAATTTCAAAAATAATTACTTAATTTATATTTACAGTTTATCAACTCAACATGGGGTTTTAAATGCGAAAAGCTTGATTTTCAAAAAAATGGGGAAAAGAGCTACTT
Source organism: Andricus quercusramuli (assembly GCA_932178445.1). Taxonomy (NCBI): domain Eukaryota; kingdom Metazoa; phylum Arthropoda; class Insecta; order Hymenoptera; family Cynipidae; genus Andricus; species Andricus quercusramuli. Next base: position 184,680 of record CAKNXH010063969.1, on the reverse strand, counting down.
GTTATAAACTTTTTGTGAATTAAAGTATTAAAACCTCTTATGGCATGTTCAAAGAATAATTTTCACCCAGTAAGTTTTAATTTTTACTCCACACCCCCCTTTCAAGGCAGTGTTAATGTGCTTGAAAAGTGACCCAAAAACTGCAAAATAGCAGTTTTCTATTAAATTCATACTAAAAACGGTATTCTTTAAAGTTTTTTAACGAGTATTATTTTTAATTGTTATGGGACGAGTTTCTAACTATTTTGTAAATCATTTTCAATTATTCAAATAATTACTATTTGTTTAAGAATTATACTTTTCTTAAAATCGTGGAAAATCATTGTTTTCGGGATATTAGTGATAGATTTTAATTTTACAGAAATAGAATATACCTACATTGGATAGTTTAGAAGAGAATGTAAGAGAAACTACTATGCAAAAGTTTCTAGACCTATCTTTTGAATACTTTATAAAAGCACTCCAGTTTTAAAAATATTCAACTATAAATTTACTTCCAATTACTATACGAAACTTGTTAAAATTATACGCCTAATGGTCTCAAATTGAAAGCAATATATTAATTTTATTATAGAAGTTATAACAAAAATACAAATTTTAATGTTTCCGAAAAATGTTAATAAATCAAAAAGCAATTAATATTTTTAACATCTTTGCACTAGTTTTAAAGATAATTTCCCTTATTATTTTAGTGACTCAATAACATATTTCTAGAATTTTTCCTTCGATGCAATCAAAACCCAAGCTTAATTCAAGGAACTTATCAATATTGATATAAAGTCAGGTTTTCATAAATCAATTAAAACAAATTAATAGAACAGTATTCTAACAGACTTGCAGAAAATTATCTTCAAAATTAGCCCAAAAACAATAAAAAATTGGTTATTTCCAAATTTTTTGATATTTTCCGGAAACATTTGGCATGTTTTTCAAACAACTTCTAATAAAATGAACACATGCTGGCTTTCATTTATGCCCATAAAACGGGTACTTTTATCCCATATTATGCAATAATTGAAAGAAAATCTACAGTTTATTATTATTAAAACTAGGGTGCTTGTTCAAACTATTGAAAAATAGATGTCCAAAAACTTTTGCACGACATTACATATAAGAGAAAATACATTTTTATACCCCTACATGCGCGTGAGTTATTATTTGCGTTGTGTAAGATTTCAATTTCAGTTATGGTTTACCGAAGATGTTTACAGATAAATCTGTCTTGGGTCGTAGTTTAGGATGCACGTGATTTTTTTTTATCACATCTCGGGCACCCATGAAGATTTTTTAAGTTTGCTTGGCTTAAATTAAAGATAAGACTTCAGGAACGATGTCTTATAATTTGCAAGTTCTTGAAAAAATTTCCGTGGGGAAGTCAGCAGTGATTTTTAATAGCGCTCAAAAGAGTCGTGCGCACAATGTCCGACGGTAGTGTATATTGTAATGAGTCCTCGTGGAAGCATTAAATCTATTATGATTCTGAAATTTCAGAGTAAAGGCTGAATTTTCCATTTTTCCCTATCATTAGTTTAAATTTTGCAATTACAATTGAAATAATTGAATTTCGAAAAGTAAAATTGACAATTTAAAAATTGTTTATTTCGAAACGATTAAATTTACTTGAAGTAACAGGAATTTTTTAGGGTTTGAGTGCAACAGAGTTTTCATATCACAAAACTTCGCGACTAATTTTTTTTTAGTTTTAGATGAAGTTATAGGGAATTGTTTAAGATTTGATTTTCTGGAGTATTATTATTTCTTTTCAAACTTTTTCTCGGGTGAACCCGGTTTTTCTCATAGCCACGGACTAAGTCAAGTGACTGATGAGATGAGGATGTTATAAGTTATTTCAATTCGTTGTTTGAAATCATTTACGATGATGTTGTAGGTACAAAATTAGAAGCATGGTGTAGTTTGCAGTTCGGCTTTGCCGCTGTTATCCTTACACAGCGGCCGTGAGTGTTGAAGGTGACACCAGTCGCCTCTGGATGCTTTCTTAGAGCTACCATGTATCACGCCATAAGTTCTTAGTCACTTGCTTCCTGATGGTCTAGGAAGTTTCTTACAATGCGACAGGTGTTTAATAAAACCGCCTTTTGAGCTGCCGCCGGTACCCTACTGACTCCTAAATGTTCAAGATGTTCAGTGCATCTTGCGTGCACATTGCCTGTAGCTGAAATCATAATAGGATGAATAGATGCATGTTTCACATTCCTCCATATTGCCTTAACTTTATGCCTTAGCTCGCTATAATTATGAATCTTGGTTGTATAGGTTGTCTGCAAATTTCGGTTAAGCGGACAAGCAATGTCGATGATGTAGACTCTCCCACCTTTTTTCTCTCACATCACGATGTCAGGTCGATTGGCTCGGATGTAATGATCCGTCTGGATAGTCACATCCTAATATAAGATGTAATCTTCATTTTCTAAAACGGACATTAGAATGTATCTATAGAAAGGCATCTATTCTGTCAAGAGTTATTATTATTATATAAAAATGAGGAAACTCATTTTTCTCTCAGGCTTAAGATGGTTACAGCCCAATATGTCGAAGGCATTTTGGTTTACAGTTGGATTTTTCGTTTGTTTGAATATAATGCACGGGGTTGTCCCGGTATATATTATCAGTCATGGACGCATTATTATAATGCAATCAAGTGATTTGATAAGAGCGTGTGCCTTGACATATTGGGCAAAGCCTGGTTTTTACCCCATCATTCACGGACTGGGTTGCAGTCAAGTGCATGATGGGGGGACCTACAGCTTAAGGTGGGTTCCGAACCACCAGAACCTCGGTAAAGGTACATAGAAAAATTTCAAGAGGTACCGGCTCAGGGATCGAACCCCGGACCTCTGAGGTGAAGTCCGAGCGTCTAACCAACTGAGCCACCGAGGCTCTCTTATTATTATTATTATTTCTTTTCAAACTTTTTCTCGGGTGAACTCGGTTTTTCGTCATAGCCACGGACTAAGTCAAGTGACTGATGAGATGAGGATTTTATAAGTTATTTCAATACGTTGTTTGAAATCATTTACGATGATGTTGTAGGTACAAAATTAGAAGCATGCTGTAGTTAGCAGTTTGGCTTTGCCGCTGTTATTCTTACACAGCGGCCGTGAGTGTTGAAGGTAACACCAGTCGCCTCTGGATGCTTTCTTAGAGCTACCATGTTATTATTATTTTCTTTCAAACTTTTTCTCGGGTGAACCCGGTTTTCCGTCATAGACACGGACTAAGTCAAGTGACTGATGAGATGAGGATGTTATACGTTATTTCAATACGATGTTTGAAATAATTTACGATGATGTTGTAGGTACAAAATTAGAAGCATGGTGTAGTTTGCAGTTTTGCTTTGCCGCTGTTATCCTTACACAGCGGCCGTGAGTGTTGAAGGTGACACCAGTTGCCTCTGGATGCTTTCAGAGCTACCATGTCCATGTTATTATTATTAGGCTTTCTTTTCAAACTTTTTCTCGGGTGAACCCGCTTTTTCGTCATAGCCACGGACTAAGTCAAGTGACTGATGAGATGAGGATGTTATAAGTTATTTCAATACGTTGTTTGAAATCATTTACGATGATGTTGTAGCTACAAAATTAGAAGCATGGTGTAGTTTGCAGTTCGGCTTTGTCGCTGTTATCCTTACACAGCGGCCGTGAGTATTGAAGGTGACACCACTCACCTCTGGATGCTTTCTTAGAGCTACCATGTATCACGCCATAGGTTCTTAGTCACTTGCTTTCTGATGGTCTAGGAAGTTTCTTACAATGCGACAGGTGTTTAATAAAACCGCCTTTTGAGCTGCCGCCAGTACCCTACTGACTCCTAAATGTTCAAGATGTTCAGTGCATCTTGCGTGCACATTAACTTCATGCCTTAGCTCGCTATACTTATGAATCTTGGTTGTATAGGTTGTCTGCAAATTTCGGTTAAGCGGACAAGCAATATCGATGATGTAGACTCTTCCACCTTTTTTCTCTCGCATCACGATGTCAGGTCGATTGGCTCGGATATAATGATCCGTCTGGATAGTCACATCCCAATATAAGATGTAATCTTCATTTTCTAAAACGGACATTGGAATGTGTCTATAGAAAGGCATCCATTCTGTCAAGAGTCCTAGGTTTAGGGCAAGTTGTTGATGTATAACGCCCGCCACATCATTATGTCTATGCGTATATTCTCTTTGAGCCATTACGCGACAACCATCAATAATGTGCTCGATGGATTCGTTGGTATCTCCACATAATCGGCACCGGTCAACCACTTCTTGATGTAACACGTGTTTGCGATAATTCCTGGTGCTGACAACTCTATCCTGAATCGCAATGACTAATCCTTCCGTTTCTGGATACAGGAGTCCCTTTCTCAGCCAAATATTGGATGCCTCACTATCTACTTCATATTGATCTAGCGTTTTGGGGTGTTCGCTGTGGATGGCTTTCTGTCTTCATTGCGTTTCTAATTCCTCTATGGTTTCTGCCCTGATATTCAAGACCTCCTCTGAGGACAAATTCAAGGAATTGTAGTCAAGATCCGCTTTACAGATGGTGTTGTAAAGCGTAACATCTCGCTTGCTGTTAAAATAGTCTCGCAACTGTATAAATTGTGACTCACACAGTTTTCTGACATCTACAATGCCCCTGCCCCCTCTATGTCGTGGTAGAACTACCCCTTCAATCGCCGAATTACTGTAGTGCATTCGGTGTTTCGTCATTCCTAGGCGGATGATTCTGTTTAATCGTTTGAGGTCAGTGTTCGACCATTTGATGAGCCCGAAGGAGTACGTGAGAACAGGGATGGCAGAGGTGTTGATTGCCCTGATCTTGTTTACCGAGTTAAGAGAACTCTTCAGAACCAATCTGAGTCTTTTCGTGAAGGCAGTCGTTAGGCTTTCCTTAACTATCGTATGCTGAATACCCTTAGATTCGAGAATACCCAGGTATTTATATGACTCGCCCTGTGCCATTGCCTCGATGCAATTTCCGAAATCGTCCTCTATCATTGCGGTACCTAATTCTCCTCTGGTTAAATGCACTGTTCGGCATTTATCTAGTCCAAACTCCATGTTGATATCATTGGAAAACTGCTTTGTAACATCAATCACTTGCTGCAGTTTCTCGTCCGAACTAGCGTATAGCTTCAGGTCATCCACGTACAGAAGATGGGTCACTTGATGACCATCCTCATTATCATTTACTCGGAACCCATGAGACATGCTATTTAGAGTTTCGCTCAGTGGGTTAAACGCTAAACAGAACCATAATGCATTGAAGGAGTCTCCTTGGAATATAGCCGTCGTAATGCGTATTGATTTAGTTATCCTTGGTTGTCCATGATCAAAATACTTGATTCTTGTACCCCAAAGCATCATCGCACGACTTAGGAAGTCAATGGTGCGTGTATAAATTTTGTATACTTTTAAGAATTAAAGCAAATAGTCATGTGGTACGGAAGGAAATGCTTGCTTGTAGTCAATGTATGCCATGTGCAAGTTCCTTTGGTGTTTACGAGCTTGCGTCATGGCAACAGCGTCTATGGTGACTAGATCTTTACTGCCTCGGGAGTTTTTACAACATCCTTTTTGTTCTTCTGTAAGGATGTCATCCTCGTCGCAGTGAGAATATACCTTATCTGCTATGATAGCTGTGAGACATTTATATATTGTTGGAAGACAGACTAATGGTCGAAATTCAGATGGATTTTGAGCGTCTGGTTTTTTAGGCAACATATACGTAGTACCCTGCAGCATAAAGCCTGGCATCAGATCTGGATGTTCGATGATCTTCTGAAAACACCGTGCCAACGCAGGATGCACACTAGTCAGGTACTTGTACCAGAAATTGTGCACCATGTCCGGACCTGGAGCTTTCCAGTTACATGCTTTTTTCAAAACCGCTGAAACATCTAAAGCTGTGATGTTCGTCAACTCCATTTCAGGGTTATTGCTTGCTCTTGCTTTCTCTAGTTGGAACCACGCAGTGTTCAAATTGCTTCTGTTAGTTTTTTCCCAAACATCTGACCAATAGTTAGTCATGTCTTCCAATTGAGGGACTTCGGTGTCTTGCTGGTTATTTTGCTTTACACGCAGTTCACGATAGACCCTTCTTTCATCTGCCTGAAAGGTTCGATTTTGTTGCCTTCTTGCACTACTTTTCTTGTACCGACGCAGTCTAGCAGTAAGAACATCAAGTCTTTGCCGCTGGGAGTCTATAATCTCATCCAATATTGCTGGTGTCAATGTCTCGATGTACCGAGGGTGGATGATTTTGATAACATGGTGTATCAGCTTTCTGGTTCGATTTCCTTTCTTATATTGAGTCAGTCGACCCAATTTGCACCTTACTTTGCTGACATGCATATCCAACCTGATCTTCCATGGCGGATCTCGCTCCTGTCTTGGGGTGAAGACTGCATTTATAGGCCTAGTTCTGTGGCCCAACGTTCTAACGGTTGCCACAGCTGCACAGTATACAAGAGTTTGCACCTCTAACGCATTTTGTGTTGCGTTCAAATGCATAGGTAAAACCTTGCTGTTTAGGTGTTCTATTAGTGCACGCAGATCATTTGTGATCTCATCTTGGGCAGTGAATGCCTATGTGTTGGTTCTACATGTCTGAACTCTAGTAGAGCATGACCAAAATTCCTTTCAAGGTGTTGTAGATTTTCTGGGACTTCGCTGTTTACATCATCGTTTATAATATCCGGATGTGGTTCTAGTCCATCCGGTACTTGATGTTCATTATCCCTAGCACCTATGTCTTCAGCTGCAATCAAGTTTTCGTTTTCCACATCTTCCAATGGAAGTTCATCAATAGGAAGCTGCTGTTCCACTTCCATTTCGACGGCAGATATTTCAACAGCCGAAAGCAATTTGTTTACAGATATTGAGCGTTTTTGTTCTGCTAGATTCTGCTCATTTATTCTTGTGGCTAGCCCTGAGTACTTAAGTAAGAAGAGACGATGATGTTCTCTCCTTAAACTTTGCCCACTTTTCTTTGCCAAAAAATGAAAGCGCATCACATCTCTGTTCATATGGTATGTCCATTTTAATCGCTTCCTTGATTGTTGAACCTCGGCTTCTGGCACTGGTTGTATTAGGCCATCTACCTCCGGAGGATGTGGTGGTGCTGGATCATCACCAGGTTGAGGAAGAACAATAATTGCCACTGCTTGTTCGTGTGACGCGGCTTCCTCTAACTGCTGTTCATTGCCGTTGTTCTTCCACTCCAAATCAACCAGCTGTTTAATCTCCATTGCTCGATCTTCTGAGATGAGTAGATTAGTCCTGATGTCCTTCACCTTAGCGATAAGATCTCTCAATGCGACTTTCTCTATTTGAGGATACTTTGCGGAAAATTTCGTTCTGAAATTTTGTCCTTTTTTTCGTGATGTTTCAAACTTCGCACTTTCATGATAGAGACGCATCAATTCCTCATTCATTGTGGTATCCCACTTGATGCTCTCCACGGTATTTCTGTTGAAGTGGTTGACTGCAAGTAGCTAACGCTAGCCAAAGCATCCTCAGAAGACGCAGTTGATGTTTCACTGCTTACCGTATGTCGCAGATGTTCTTGCTGGCCAGCTGTTTGATTAGTGAGATCTGCCTGATCATCTCGCAGCTCACCATCAGCACCGTCCCGCATGCTGTGGCCCCCAGCGGTGGCTCCAGGGGCGCCCCGACGATCCTCGGGTAGCGACAAGCGTTTCAAAATTTTTAAAATACTCTCCATTTATGGGTTTTGGAGTTCCTCTTAGTCACTTTCCTCTTCGTTCTCTGCCTGTCTGGCATGGGAAAACCCTGTCAGTAGCAATGCTACAGCCAACATGGCCGTCAAATTCATGAGAGGAAAGCTCAAGCCCTACCGCGACGACAACGCGAGAACAGCTTCGGTAGGGGTTTTATTATTATATTATTATATATATATATATATTATTAATATATATATATATATATATATATATATTTATATTATTATATCATAGGTACTTTTATTTCTTTTTTTTCTTTTCAAACTATTATTCTTATTTATTATTATTATTATTATAGAATAGCAGTTCGAACTCGAAAGTTCATTGCCTCATCTACCCGAGACCGCCACACATCTCTGTCCTGTGCATCCTCCATCCAGTTTAAGTAATCATGTTCTAGTTCTTTTAGATCATCCCTTACATTTTTCTCCCATATGTTTCTCGGTCTGCCTAGGGGTCTCTTACCAGTCGATCTCCCTCTTAAAACTTGCGCCACTGTTCTTTCATTGCCCATTCTTGCTACATGCCCCGCCCATCTTAATGTACGTGCTTTCATTACTCTATTAATATTTGCTGACCCGTAGAGTGCATGCAGTTCATCATTATGCAGTTTTCTCCATTCGCCAGTCTCTTCGTCCCTCTTTGGACCATAGATTTTTCTAAGTACTTTATTTTCAAAAACTCTAAACCTGTTCTCCTCTCCTTTCGTCAGCGCCCACGTTTCACGTTCGTACATGACGACCGGCATTATTATTGTTTTGTAGATTCTTACTTTGATGTTTCTAGATAGCAATCGCGATTTTAGTAGTCTGATTGCTGCATAATAGCACCCATTGCCAGCGTGCAGCCGCGCGTTCATTTCCGTTTTGATATTATTTTTGCTAGTTATAATAGACCCGAGATATTTGAACTCGTCAACCCTTTCGAATTTCATATTTCCGACGCTCATATATTTTGTCTTCGATTCGCTAACTTCCAAGCCAATATCTTTGGCTTTTGAGGTCAGGATTTCTGAATTTTTCGCTACGGTTTCTTTATCATCCCCTAGTAAGTCCAGATCATCGGCATAGCCCAGAAATTGTATTATCCGATTGAGGGTAGCACCGGTCAGATTCAATTGTACTTGTCTGACCAAGTACTCTAAAACTAAGTTAAAAGGATGCACGAAAGTGCATCGCCCTGTTTTAGGCAATCGCGGATCAAAAACTCTTCAGATAAACTTCCGTTTTCCCGTAGTCTACCCCTACTGCCGCTTAAAAAAATTTCGAAAAGTCTTACTAATTTTCTCGTTACACCCAAGAACTCTAGGACCCAGTGCATTCGTGCGCATATAATAGAGTCGTAGGCTTTTTTGAAATCGATAAATAGCTGATGCACTATTTCATTAAATTCCGATTTTTTTCTAGCAGTTGTCTAATTGTAAACATTTGATCGCTTGTAGATCGATTTCGGCGGAATCCACACTGGTAATCCCCAATGATTTCCTCAGTGAAAGAAGTTAGTCTACCTAAGATTACATTGGACAGGATCTTATAACACGAAGGCACAAGAATAATAATAGAGGTATTCCATTCCTCCGGCATGTGTTCTGTTTTCTAGACTGCGCGTATTAATTTACAAATTTGCCTTGTGAGGCAAGGGCCTCCATTTTTTATCAGTTCTGACGGAAGGTCGTCGATGCCCGCGGCTTTGTTATTTTTCAGCTTATTTATGGCCATTTCTATTTCTATATAAGCAGGATCATCAATTAATAGATCAGAAGTGTGGATTTCGCCGAGATTACCTTCAACGGGGGCTTCGCGTACATTTAATAGTTCATCGAAATAGTCTTTCCATAAATTCAGTATCTCTGTCGCATCGGCTACTAGATTGCCATTTTCGTCCCTCATTACTTCCGTTCTACTTCGAAAGCCTTTCCTTATAAAATTGATTCCCCTGTACATCTCACGCGGGTTATTTTGTTTATTATGTGTTTCTATTGCTAGTATTTTATTCTTTTCCCACTCCCTTTTCTTGGATCTATAAAGCCTGTTTGTACTTTTACTAATCTCGAGATACTTCTTATGTGTTTGATCGCACTTATTTTGTAAACTACTTAGTCTGGCCTTTCGACGTTTTTCAAACCAGAGTTTGCACTCTTCGTCAAACCCTGGTTTGCTTTTGGTTACTTTCTTTAAACCTATCGTAAGTTTCGCGGCTGTCTTTATCGTCTTTTTCATATTGCTCCACTGGGTTTCCGGGTCCTCATCGCAATTATTGTTATCGTCTCTCTGTTCTTGGGGAGCGTCGAAACTATTAGAAATCTCAACTTCATAACTTAATGTTTCTGTTGCTGTTTTGAACTTATGTATATTGAAATGAACTGTTGGCTCTGTGCGCTTGTTTTCTCACTTAACGCTAGCCTAGATCTTAGTTCTACTATCACGAGAAAATGGTCTGAATTTAAATCCGCTCCCCTATACGATCCTATATCGAGAATGTTTGTATGACGTCCTCTGTCAATTAGAACGTGATCAATCTGATTGTGAGTGATACCATCTGGTGATATCCAGGTGGCCTTATGTATATTTTTATGCTTGAAATATGTGCTTTTGACAACGAGGTTCTTTGAAGCTGCAAAGTTTATTACTCTAGTTCCACTATCATTACTGACGTCATGAAAACTTTCTGATCTTATTGTAGGCCTATACATTGTTTCTTTTCCAATTTTCGCGTTGAAATCTCCCAATACTATTTTTGCGTCAAACGTTGAGAACTTGTCAAAACCCTGCTCGATTGTTTCGTAAAGAAGATCTTTAGTGTCTTCGTCTTTGTCCTCGGTGGGACAGTGCACATTGATTAATACGTGTTTGCTGAAATTACCTTTTAGTACAATATATGATAACCGATCGGTAATGAATGGCATGTCAATAACCGCTTGCTAAATTCGTTTATTAATTAGAAAACCGGTCCCCAGTGCGCGCCCCTTAGCTCGCCCGTAGTGAAAAGTATAGTTATCCTTAGAAATTGACGCGAAATCGCCCGGCCAGCAGGTTTCTTGAAGTGCTATTAAGTAAGTTTTGTAATCATTTGCTATCTTAAGGAGTTCGCTAAATCCGCCAGTATTTAGACTACGCGCGTTTAGAGTTCCCACCCTTAGATCTTTAACTGTAGTTTTTTGTTCTTGCAAGTTAGCCATGGTATTTTCAAGATAATTCGCACGTTAGGATCCTATTCCGATCGTAGGTGAGTCCACTGTCCCAGAAGTGATGACCCCCATATCTCCCTAGGTCTAAGTATGGGAGCTTTCCGACTCTAACAAGGACCATGTCAACTTGTCGTCAGACACATAACAGTTTCATCCTCGTATACTAACGTCCGCATACAAGGCAGCGCGCCTACTGGCATCAATACCCCTTTGGCCCTATACAGGCGAATCATTCTACACATCCCTTGCGGGCAGTGTCATCGCTGCGGTGTCCGATGGGGCAGCAGGATTTACCCTTACAAGATTTTTAGTTTTGGTTCGGGTAGTGTTTTGTTTCTAGGTGAATATTTTCTACCAGTGATTTAGCTCACCACACCCACGACTAGTTCCTATCGTCTGTCCGCGACTTTTTATTCTTGTATTCGCAGTTAACCTCAGGGGCTGTTCAGCTGTTCAGGACGCGCTGCGTAGTGGTGATAGGCACCCACCGAGCAGTTTCTGGAGTATACATATTTTAATTTTTTCATATTTCCCATTTTAAGTTTCTTTTTATTTCGAATGTTCTTTCATAATAATTTAATTTTAAAGGTTTGGAATTGCAAATATTTCCATTTCGAACGGAGAAAATGAAGGTGAATTTATTTTTTGATTTCAGAAAAATTTGTGTAATCAATTATTATATAAATCATAATTTTTGTAATTTATTAAAAATTTAGATTTCTAGAAGTTCAGAAACTTTCAGTTTGAAATTTCCACTTTAATTTTAAATTTTAAATTGCCATGTTTTAATCGATTCGAATTTAAATTTATTAAAATTCAAATGTTTTAACTTTTAAATTATTCAACTTCGAATGCTTTTAATTAGGAATAATTCAATTTTCATCCCACTGAATTTGAAAAGACCTATTTTTTGACAATTCTAATCCAAAAATATTCAATTTTTAACGTTCTGAAATTGTCCTCTTTTGAAATTTTAATCTGAAATCATTCAATTTCGAGATTCCTGAATTCAAAATAAAATGGTTCAATTCTGAACGCTTTGAATTAAAAATGAAACAATTCCAACTTCTCCCTGAATAAATTGTTCCAATTCGAAAACTTCAGTTTCAAGGTTTTGAATTTTGAAAGCGTATGTTTAGAAAATTTTTTAATTCCAAATTATCCTATTTTTAACGATTTTGTTCAGAAATGATAAAAGTTCAATTCCTTTTCATTCCATTCGAAATATTGTCATTTTTTCCAAATTTTACCAATCTGCAATATTCTAAATTGAAGCATTTTCAATTCAAAACCATTTCATACATTTTTCTTAAATTTCAAACGCTTTTCATTCGAAATTATTGATGACAACTGATGGTATAGCCGGGTTTTCCGCGTGTCAGAGCTGTGTGGCGCTCGACAGCTAACTTCAAAGTGACTCTAATCCGCTCTCTATTCATGATTTAATCAAATGTAATGTAAAGTACTGTTTCTTGTTGATCATATTATCTCATACATTTATTTTCAATTTTAGGTTCCTTAGTCATTTTATTTTCGTGGACTCTTTGCACCTTTGTCCAATAATTTTTATAGATATTCTACAGGCCAATTTCTCAATGTCGTTAATTTTCTGTACAGACATGTGCAAAACTCTACATGAAATGAAGATGAATTTATAAATTCAATTTTTTAAAAATGTTAATTAATTGCAATAGAAGTACTGAAAAGAAGGCTTTGTAGTCCATAATTTTCCCTGGTGAATGTAATAATGCATGTTCACTGTAAACAGTTGTATATTGAAAATATTTTTTGTCATCATATTACCTTAATTTAACTCAGAGAAATAACAAACAAAGTAGCCGCTACTATGATTACTACATTACTACTTTTACTACCAATATACAGGTTACTTGTTTTCTTATGAAGCCATTTTTAAGTTAAAATTTGCACTTTAGGGCAGGTGCGTGACTAGAAATTTCGCTTGCTTCTTTATTTTTAATTTCTGAACAAGGTCGTTTGAAATTTTTCAACTGTACTAAATTGTGCTGATACGACTACTTTACGGAGGAAATTTGAGGAAACATTTATTATTGAAATTGAAACTGGAAAATGACTGGGACTTAAGGTGGTAAACGTTTTGGCAATCACCCGTATATTAAATAAATAATTGGATTGTTTGTTTATAATTAAAATTAAGTATTTAGCACTTAAGTCTTTCCGTGGAGAAATTCAGGGTATGGGAAGAAATTGAATATGGTAATTAGATATAAAAATTTATTTATTTAAGCTCGTAGTACAAGTCATATTATCTAATGGTGTCTTCGATCAGCTGAAACAGAAAAAAGGAACAAAATAATGATATGCAAAAAAGAAAATAGGACTCAAAGTCGTAAAAATTACATATATACATATTATAAAAATAATTTAATCATCAAATTCATCTTAACAAAGCTCGATATTTATCAATACTGAGTTGAGTTAATACAATCTTCTGTGAATCGAGTGTGATGCTTGCAGCGTGAGCCGCCGGCAAGTGCTGCAATCACACGATTAGTAATTACCTTGTACGCACATGCATCACACACTATTTTTTGCAACACCCGACCGAGAATGTACCGTGTATTCTCTCTACCCCTCTCTACCGAGAGGGCTTTGAGGCTAAATTCAAGTGAAGTGAATGTTGCCCTGCCAGAAGCCGCATGCGTTTTTTCAAATTCCGCATGCGCGATAATGGTTGCCGGTATGTAAAACAACTACTTTACACACTGTGACATCACTGTTGTTAAAAGAGTCACTTTATACGTTATTTAGAAAAACATAAAGTGCAACTTTAGTTCGAGGCGGGTAATGCGAAAGATTGATTTAACCCTCAAACGGCACACTAGTGCGAATTCGCACCAGCAAAAATTTCAAAGCGCTGATATTTTTTCTAAAACTATTTTCAAGGTCTCTCACCGCTACGTTAAATATGTCCATACACCCACAAATACATGACGCGTAAACAGATAGTCATCCGCCTGCGAGCAGCCGAGTGAGACAATATAAAAGTTTCAAGTGGTGCAAATTCGCACTAGTGTGCCGTTAGAAGGTGCCAAGTAGAGTTTTATGAAAAATTGTAAAACGTTGTTTCTGTGCCTGAAACAAGATCTTTGATAAAAAGGTAAGTTAATTTGTTCATAAATATGTCTATGAACAAAAAGAAAGATTATAAACAATAATAAATAACATTTCATGAACCAGTGAAAATATTGCACGAAAAGCACAAAGTTTACAATTACTCGCTATTGTTAGACTTTAAATTGATATGATGATATTTTTTCAACCATTTTTGTTATATTAAGAATGGCGGAGTAAGGACGTCGTTACAGTTTGGGAAGTTCTAGGACTGTTCTGCAGGCACTAGCAGAAGAGTCTGAAGACGATGTGCGTCGATTACAGAGCTTCTGTCTGCGTTGACTGCATTGGTCTTAATGAATAATGTTCAATGATGATTGTCATAAGAGTAATAGTTTCACAATATAATAATGTTAATTTTTTCTAAAAATAGGTAGTAAAACTTTTTCTTTTCTCTAAATATTCTATGTACTTTTACTCTTTCCTAACAAACCCTCACGTCGCACATCACCGCCCTGACACAATTCACTGATCAATGTTTTTACCAATCAGTCACATGGAGAGCTTCCCAAAGTTATAATAAAATGAATTCTTTCAAACTTTGACACAAAAACACTATTTATACAATAATATGCTTGTATACTACAAAAATAACAATGTGTGCTGTCCTGCACTCGTGATATACTTCATACAAAAATACCGAAAATCTGACACATCTGGAAAAATACTTAATCTAATTTTATCGGATTGGCATATTTTTTTCATGAAAGAACATCTATTTAAATAAAGAATCGCGTTAGTTACATTTCAATACCTTTAATTTTGAAAAAATTATGTTTTTTTGTTGAAAATGTCTATTTTTCAAGAAAGCCTTTTTTTAATAACAATTTTGTGATGAGTTGATATAATTTTCGATAAATTCAAGTTGCCCCAACGGATTGGGCGAGAAATTTTACCCCAAAATCATATATTTATACGCAGATTTTGGAAATTATTTTCATATTAAAATGTTCAGCTGAAATCAGAAAATCCCAATTCGCACTAGTGTGCCGTTTACGTATGCTGGGTTGAAGTGTGCCGTTTGAGGGTTAATTTATATAACCTTTAAGTACTGAATGAATTTGAAACGTACCATTTGGCAACGGAGAAGGGTTTACAGGAATCGGATGGCCTATCATAAGTGTCTCCTGTAGGACATTGCACAAGTTCTGGCCGTTCATTTCTGCATACGATTACATTAGAACAGGATTCATTTAACCTATGGATGAGACCAGATTTGCAAGGAACTTTCGTAAACTCTACTGGAATGGAATTCAACACTTGATTCCAAGGATTTGCTATCGTAAGAGCCTCTAATTCGTCGCTCAGTGTACTCCCCTGTAAAGAAAATTATATTAACATCAAATATTTTTGATTGAAGAAATAAAAAAGCAGGCTCAAAGCTAATTTTTAAACTTCTTGTTAGCGAGAAAATATTGAAAAAATGATTTTTTTTCCATTCATTATAATCCTTCAAAGAATTCTCTACATTGCCATTGAGTCAATTGAACTATTATGCTTGAAGGACACAGGTTTATAGATATATATTTTATGCTCTATGATAACGAATGTATTTCAATGAATCTCTTCATTGGAAGGAAATTCTTTGGAGGAATATTTTTTTCAGTTATTTTATACAATATTGAAAAATACTTATTTGAAAAATATCTATATAGGATTCTTAATATGAAAATGATACAATTCCTAATATTCTTGGTATTTTCTATTAGTTACAATCTGCTCGAGGGAATTTTGTGGGATTTTAAAAAAACATTGAGGTAAATTAACATACTTATTTAAAGATTCCAAGGAGATTCCAAGATGCTTAATTTAAGAATTTTTTAAATTAAGTTCTTCAGTGCAGTGTTATTATATTTATCTTGAATTCTTATGAATTCAAGCAGAAATTAAACTAATTTTTTGAATTTATATGAACTTGTGTAAAATGAGATGTTGAGTATAGATGAACTTGAAGCTAACTTAAAATGAATTAGTTAAATCACAGCAAATACCACTGAGATCAGATAAATTCGATTAGATTCAAGTACATTTAAATGACTTCGTGACGTAGTATTGGATTTGATACTACATAGGGTGGTCCAAAAATACATTGCGAAATTTTTTTCAAACTAGAGGGCAAGTCACCCCCCCCCCCCCAAAAAAAGTTTCCTTTTCTGGAGAAAGAAAATCCGTAATTTTTTGTTACGAAATTCAAATATTAACAAGTGTCACCGAACACCTCAGAATCCCATTTAATTAACATGAGGACATTTTGGATTTGCGAAAAATTGAACTCATACTTCAGGGTTTGATCGAAACGTGCCAAGTTTTTCCGGGATTGAAGAGGAGTGTCTGCGAATTGAAACCATACTGATAACTTTTATTTTTAACCCACCCTCACCCCTCCCCGAAATGTAGTTTTTTTATTCTTGGGTCATATGTGGGGCGCTGCGGGGAGAGTAAGGGCGAGTTTAAAATAAAATTTATTAGTAATCGTTTTATTTGGCAGACACTTCTCTTCAATCCCTAAAAAATTTGGCACGATTCGATCAAACCCTGAAGTATGAGTTCAATTTTTTGAAAATCCAAAATTTCGCCAGGTTAATTAAATGGGATTTTGAAGTGCCCGGTGGCACGTATTAATATTCGAATTTCGCAACAGAAGAAATTATGGATTTTCTTTCTCAGGAAATGAAAATTGGGGAGGGGCGGTGGTGACTTGCCCTGTAGCTCGAAAAGCGTTTTTTGGACATATTATATACATTATTTTTATATAAATTTTGAGCAAATTTCAACTCTCATAAAATGTGATTCAAAATACGTGATTTGAATTGAAGAATATAATGAAATTGAATTTAAGTCAAAATTGGTTGATTTGTTAAAGTAAAAATATTTCTACCTGTTCTAAACTTTCTCTATCGATTTCTAATTGTGAGGCTGTCGGTCGTTGGTGCCAAGGATCAGGCTCAGCCCTGCCTCCTGGCGCTGGCTGATAGGGTGGCTGCTGTGGTCCAATTGGTGGCTCCCAGGGATTCGATGGAGTCCCTGAGGGTGGAATTGGAAAAGTTGGCTCCGTACTATCGGGGGGTGGAAGCAGTGGCGCTGGGGTGGCCGCACCCCTGCAATCTACTTTGTCGGGGTAGTCACAGACTCCAAGTTCCTGAAAAATTCAAATTCTATTAAAATTGGTTACTCCTCCAGACCATGCTTTGAACAGTATTTGTCATTATTATAGAATCGCCATTTGCACAACTACTGCACATTCATCAAAGAACGACCACTTTTCTATCGAGTTTATTTGACACATGTCTTACTACGATTTATAATTGAAATCATGATTGTCAAAAGATACAGAATTCAACATATTCAATTCAAAATTTGTTAATAAATTAAAATCCTCTATTTTCACCTTTTATATTTTAATATGAGAATATTGAGAATTAATTCATTGAAAATAAGAACAAACAAGTAGATAAATAAAATTTTTTAGTGTAGGCCTGTTTTCTGGTATTCCATCATCCACAATCTCGTTATGTGAAATAGCATCGTATGCAAACAAAATTCTTATTGGACGCTAATTCCACAGAAATTCCTCGAAAATTACAGAGAAATTCCATGCAATTATAGAGAAGCATTTCAGTGGCGTTCTTGGAAAAGTTTGAAAATTCACGCAGTTAATGCTTTCATACTGTGGCAGATTAAATGTAAAGAATGCCACAAAATTCAAATAAATTAAACTAAATAAAAGGAAAATTTTAACTGATAACGCAATGAACAATTTCAAGTATAATCCTCACTTACCCCTAGGGTTTAATTGTTTTTAAAATATTAATTTTGTTAACAATCAACATAGCATAGAGACTTTGTGAAAAATAAATTCCCTTGACAATATAAAACTCAAATTGTTTCAAATATCCTTTTTATAATTATTGTAAAAAATTATAAGAAAATTTTATAGGACAAAAATCGTATATTGTTTCAAATAAATTTTACTTTAGCAGAAAGAATGTTCAAATATTATTAAAAAAAACAGAATTTTGTTTTGCTTTGAATAAATTGAATTTCACACCTGAAATGTAAATAAAACGTTTGAAAAGCTGCAAAACTAATACTACTGATAAGAGTTTCTTATTTATATTTTAAGCAAATAGAAATTTTACTGCGTATGCAAGTAAAACGTAGCCAAGTACTTTTACATGCGTGATAAAAAATCAGTGATTTCAAGAAAATTTGATTGAATTAGGATGTTTTAAACCTATTATGTTGAATATTCAGTTGAATGAAAATCCAATTAAAATTGGTGAAAATTTAGTGAAATATAATTGAAATTTAAATTCAGTTTAATATATTTTCAATTCTTATGAGTTAACTTGAATTCACACGCAGAACTCAAACTGATTTTCCAGTAATTTTATGTGATTCAAGTAAGAACAAATAAAAGATTTCCAGGAAAATTAATTTAAGTTAAAACATATGAATTGGTTGCTAGTGAATTTAACAAAATATCCACAATTTAAAAAAAATTCAAGAGAATTTAAGTCTCTATTCTAGAATATTCAAGTAAAATATATATACTTCTAGAAGAGTCATGTACATTGAAGCAAATCTAAATAAATACTAGTAAATCAAAGTAATTTCAATTAATTTAAAGTAAATTTAATTGGAGATAACTAATTCAATTATAAAAATTTAATTCTTATGTCAACTGACTTAATTGAAACTTACATATACGCTGCTTGAGTTTATACGGATTAATTATAATTCATTTTGATGTCCAAAATATTAGTTAAAGTTTGCCCAAATCCAGTGAAATTACATCAGTCCATTTTCAATTGTCTTGAATTGTAGTATATATTAAAATGAATTGTAGTAAACTCGTGTGAATAAGAGTTAACTGAAATCAACTAAACTGAACTAAACAGAATGCAATCGAAATTAGTAGTAAATTGAAATAAAATTAAAGTTCAAATGCTAATTCAATGAGGATATAATGTATAGAATGAAATACTGTTAGAAAAATCTTTAACCACATTAGTTGAGGACTAAGCAAACAAAATATGATGAATCCATTTTTTTAAACGAGTTACGCATGATTTTAGCATTTTTAGGACTCGAATATTATGATTATTGACCCCCAGTTCACAAAAAGAAATTTCATCCCATTCAAAATCTCACTTTGAAAATTTGGCAGCCTTTAAAATATTGAAATTCAAATTCGTTTATTTTGTTTCCGGAACTGTTGGAAAATAATTTTTTTATAATGAAATTATTTATTAATTATATTGATTACGATTGTGATTATTGTGCCGTAAAATGATACTATGAAAGCTTAAAAGCATCCTGCATCAGCCTGAAGTCTAAATTTTCAAAATTACATCTGGGTGCCCGTAATTTGCACCACCCTGGCCCGGTTTTCCTCTCTACGGGCCTGTTTCCTCTGTATGAAACTATTCGATTTTTTTTCTATCTCTGGTGTTTTCGAGGTAGAGCATTTGTCTAATCATTGAGAAATCCTCATCAGAAACCATCTCGAATGCATGCATTATGTTTTGCTCGCATATTCTTCAGTTGAATTTATATAAAACTATCGTAGCTGAATGAATTCTCAAAATACTTCTAACAGTGCACATTCAAATGATTTAAACCACAGCGGATAATAAATATAAAATAAATTCTTTAATAATATTGGTTAAGAATCATGCTAAATAAAGTTGTAAAATTGGAAATTGAAATATTTTAAAACGTAAAATTGATAGCTTTGAAGATTCCAATACTTAATGTTTATATGGGAACCCCCATGAAATGCTAATTCATGTCTAGACCGTATTCGCAAAATATTTGTGCTAATGTGAACATAAAGAGGCGAATAACGTTTCTTTTTCGAGGTCCTGAGGTGAATAGACTTTATAAGGCAAGTGGGCGAATTTGTAAATTCTGTTGCAGAAAGGGGTTTAGGAAAAGGATTCTCACGTCATTGTAGACCAGTTCGAGCGGACAGTTGAACTTGATCGGACTCCCGTCGAGGCACACGTAGAATTCTGAGCAGTTAGTTGAGCTTCTATAACGTCCATTTAAGTCTGGGCACCGTCTTGATCCAGAAGGTAATGGCGGTTCTGCAAAAAGAAGGAGAACATTAAAAAAAGAGAAAAGAGTTGTCAGATATTTTCGTATGAAGACGATCCTGAATCGATTTGCAAAATGAGGCACCCTAGGCAATCTTCTTTGATCGAGGAGATCATCCATCAGACTGGATGTGAGCTAAAGCGTAATTTTCACTAGTCTTTATCTGAACGTTTATACGATTTTTCTATACTTTTATAAACAGGTAATTGCTTCGAACTTGTAGATTAGTATCGATAATGATACATTCTTGTTAGGGATATTATCTTCAATTATCTAGATATCGATTTTATTTTCATATCAAGGACGTTTAACCTTGAAGAGGTGAAGCCTAATATGTATGGCTTTTTTCTCGAAATTATAAAGATGTTTAAAAAAATCTTTTTTTTATTCTTGTATGGGAATTAAAATTATACCCACGCCCCCACTAATGAGACTGGTATCAAATGAAAGTTCTTGTTGAGTAGATCAATCTTTACAATTAATTTAAACCTTTATGTACTTAATTTTTATGAACAATAAGTAAAATACGTGTGAAAATGCGTAAATATGCAAATTCTCGGACATAGTCATCGGAAATCATGAAAAAATTAGCAGCTAGGATTTCATGCAATATGGATTATGACACCACCAATGATTACCTATCATTTTGCCAGTACCATTTTGGTTGACATTTCAGCTGCTTGAATGCAACTTCATTCCTGCCCACCGTGATACAAATCGAAATGGCGATTTAAGTCGTTAAGGATGAAATAAAAATTTGAGAATACTTCCACGAAGTCTTTCAGTTAAAGGTCAATAACAAAATAACTTGCAATTCCTTTCAGCATTTTAAAACTATTAAACTTTACATGAAATTTGAATTCAAGACACTGTGTGAGAGATTTATCTACCCCGCGCAATTCTCTAAGATATCCAATCTCGAGCGTTCTTTTTCCAATCACGTTCTTCAATCGGCGAATAATTTTTGTTCACGTTGAACCCCGTCATCACTTCATTCAGAAGCATCGCACGACCCCTTAATATGTACAAAATTCAAGGCAAAATGTCAGGAAGAAATCAGGAAACTTGTGGTTGAATTGTTTCCTTTCCTAAAAAAAAAGTTTACCTATTTTCAACGAATTGCATCTTAAGTCCAAAAGGTGCACATGTAGTTCAATTTTATGCAAATAGAGTCTAATCAAAAATGAAGATAAGATTTGATAAAATATTATATTTTATTACCTAATAAATGTATCTTACTTCTGCACTTTTGACTCGACATCAAGTAAGAAGTTCAAAAATAAATGTTCACAATAATAAAAAATGATATTACTTTGAGTGAAAAAAGCCTAAGTTAAATGCAATATTCCGCCTCTATTCAAATATTCACTTTATCCTAAAAAGTTTAATTCATATGCTTCACTTTCCTTTCTAAAGCAGAAGGTGTTAAGGAGGTAATTGCACGTTTCTGCCTCCGCTGCTACCGTGCCGATCCTATCAATCAATCACCTATAATTTTCTTCTTTGCGGCTAATCGCTTTGGCCACGAGAATTACCATTTTAATTATTATGCGAAGGTATATGTTCATTTCCATACCGACAAAAGTGCCGCAGTGTATTCCCTGCATTAAAATGATCATGTTCGCACCGCGGGTGACTCTGATATTACACACTGTTATGCGGAGCGCACGAGACCTTGTCATAAATCACTTTCACGAGTCGTCGCCCGATAATAATCACAGTCTGTAAATTATTTAACTTGGGTACTTACTTGGTGTGGGTCCGGGCCGATTACCGCACTTGACGTTCTCTGGGTAGTCGCAGTAGCTCTTATTTTCATTGAAGAGCAATCCATTAGGGCACTTTTCTTCTACTACTGTTTCGTCCCAACAGTTTAGATAATTGGCACAACTTTTTGGACTTGGAAACTGACCTCTTGGTGAAGGGCACTGACTTGGTCGAGGCGGGGGCCGCGTTGGGTATATTGGACTTGGAATTTCGCCACCTGGAGATACTGGGGAACCAGGAGAACCTGGCCATCCACCAACAGGTGTTCCTGGTTGTCCCGGTTGTCCTGGAGATCCTGGGGAACCAGGCGAACCTGGCCATCCGCCACTGGGTGTACCTGGTTGTCCTGGCGATCCTGGGGAACCAGGCGAACCTGGCCACCCACCACCAGGTGCTCCTGGTTGTCCTGGCAGTCCTGGTGATCCTGGGGAACCAGGTGATCCTGGCGATCCGCCGCTAGGTGTTCCTGGTTGTCCTGGCTGTCCTGGCGATCCTGGGGAACCA
>CAKNXH010063969.1:108536-132212 GCA_932178445.1 Andricus quercusramuli | reverse complement strand
ATATATATATATTACGTGTCACTAAAAAGGGGGTTAGGGGGTTCGTGTTTCGTTACGGTCTGTCATGTGGGGGGGGGGGGGGGATATTTTCACCCGATTACGTAACATTTTTAATTTATGAATTTTCTGCCCTATCAACTTCGCATATCGAAATCGAATAATCGACCGTGAACCGACATAGAATCTTCGACTCCGATTCCTCCCTTTATGAAAGCCCGCGAATATTTGAAATTTGAGTTAAGTTAATAATTAAGTTCAATTAAAATACATAATTAATTTTAATCTTAATTACTAATTATTGAATTAATGTTAATATCAATTAACATAAATAATTCATTGATTCTAATATTATTTAAAATTAATATATACCCAAATTAATTCTTAATATCTATTATTATAATTATAATTTGTAAACTTTCTTACATTTTCAAAGAGATAAGAAAAATTGAATTATGGGCAAAAACTTTTTTGAAGAATTCGAAAATAATTTGATGCGTTTTAATAATTATGAAAAATTTGAGATCAAATTTTTCTCAAGATTTCTGGAAAAAATTTTAATGGTTCAGGTCTTATTTTAAACCAATAATTTCAAGTTTTGAAGATTTGAAAATATGTGGAAAAAGAATATGAAAGACTTTGAGACCATTTTTAAAATAATTTTTCAGGATTTAAAAAATCTTTAGGTAAACTAAATTTTGTAGGGTGTCAAGAGAATGGAAAAAATATTCTCAAGATTCATGGGAAAATTTTAAATGATTGTCTTGTAATGCATTCTAATAGAAAATTGAAAAAAATTATAAAAATTGCTCAATTATGTCCTAAAATTTGTAAAAAGACTTTATACAAGATTTCACGAAAATGAAGTAGAAATTTTAGGTTCCTAGGAAAAATTAAAATAGCTTTTTATTCTGAAAAATTAATTTTAAGAGATCATTTGAAATGAATTCAAAGCATTTGATAGGATTTTAAAAATTGTCAAGGGAGAATCTAAAAGATTTGAAGGAATTTTTTTGTTTAGCAGAATTGAAAAAAAATCAGGAAAAATTTGAATAATTTTTAAAGGTTAGAAGGTTGAGAAGGTCTGACAAGATTAAAAAAATAATTTTCTTAAGACTAGTGTGAAAATTTTAAATGATTTTTCATTAATAAAAATTAACTTGAAGAGAAAATTAAGAAAGGTTTTTAAACATATCAAACGATTACCTAAAATTTTGAAAAAGAGTGTAAAATATTTTAAAGCAAAATGTTTCAATTTAATAAGATAAAAAAAATCGAGTAAATTCAAGTAAATTCTTTAGAAGAATAAAAGAGATTCAAAAGGAATCTCAAACTTTACAAAATTTTTAGGAATGTAGATTTTTAAAGATTTCAAAAATAAACTTTAGAAGCTTCAGAAGAATTTCGAACGGTTTCAAGAGAATAAACAAATTTTCTTAAAATTCCTGGGAAAATTTAGAAGATTATAAGTCAATTTTTTAAAATTTTGAATAATCTTTCAAAATTTTAAGAAAAATACGAGTCAGTTAAAAATATTCTTAGGAATTAAAGACATTTTAAATAGATTGAAAATATTTAAAAACTTGTAAACATTTCCGAAAATTTATCAAATATTTCTTGATTTCTTCCAAACTTCTACGGGTCCTAAACATCTTTCAAAAAGATTCGAATTTTTCCTAATATTTTGTAAGATCCTATAAAATAAAATAAAAAGTTCTTCAAAATCTTCTAGTTTCTTTTTTGACAAATTTGAAATATTCAAAAATCTTTTTTAATTTTCTCAAAAATCTGATCAAAATTATATATATTCAAATTTAAAAATAAAATGATCATACTTATTTTCTTGTTCTCAATTCTCAGAATTTAATTTCAGCTCGAATTTAATTATTCAAACAATTTTAACAAATACTTATTTGGAATTTTTATATTGTATTATCATTAATATAATTTTGTATTCTTTATGGTATTGAAAAAAAATTTTGAATTGGTGAATTTCAATTAGTACTTATATTAAGTAACTTCAATATTTGTATGACTAAAAAAATATTGAAAAAGCATTCAGTGTTACATCAAAATATTGCTTTATTTACTTCTACACAATACTTCATCTTACAAAACCTTTTTTTATATAGAAAATGTCTATTAGGTTTTAAACATAATACAAAAAATATTACGTGACGACGGTGAGGGAGGGGGGTACAAAGGTAATGTCACTGTGACATGGGGCAGGTGGGGTTAAAAAGGTCGAAAATGATGTTACGTAATATGTGAATGCTGCCTAATCTAAATAGTCTTTAGAAAGTTATCTGGGTACTAATTTAAATTTCCCTCTAATAATGCCCCTTCAGCCGCGCAGGCCCATTGAGAACATTAGTTCCGCATTTGGTCGGTGTGCAGCGCTAGTGCTACCTTTTCTCGCAACTGAGATTAATCGCCAAGTATATAAGAATGCTTCAACTCCTAATCTCGAACTAGTTCGCGATGCGGCCTCGGCTTGCCCATCGCCATACCTTTTTGATTCCGAAAACGTTAATTAACGTTTTCGGATTTCACAAAATATAAATAAATTTTTCCTCGTAGCGGCATGCTTCCTGAGGAATCATTTTGATGAATTATTAAAAAAAAATCATTTTTCCCACATCCCCCCACCTCTCCCGAAAAAAACAAGGTTTAAAATGTAGCGGATAAAATGGATAGGTTCACCACTTTTTTAATACAAGTTAAAAATTTTATTAAAATCAATTACCACGAATTAGAGCTATTTTCATTACAAATAAATAAATTCTCTGTCAAAAATTTTACGCATTAATTTACTTTTTTTAGAAACCAAAAAATCGCGGCGGACATGAACCTATGTTTTAAGCTAGGTTTAAGTATAGGTCTAAACCTAGGGCAGACCTGGTTTTTTCTTCCAGCCACTTGGACCAAGTCCTAAGAAGAGACCAGGTTTTTTCGGGAAGTGTGCTATGTGGGAACGATAGGATAAGCGTAGAATAAGGAAAATAACATTCGATCGCCTACTACAACGTGTGAACTTCTCCGAGTCTTACTCTTCTTGACGAGTCGGCTAAGCTCCGAACACGTCGGGCCAGTGTATAAACCGTTTGGCATGCGGAATAAAAAATATTGGATTGGGGAGCACTCACATACTACGTAACATTAAAAAGGGGCAGGGGTTCTTGTTTCGTGACGGTCTGTTATATGGGCACGGGGTGGGGGGTATTCTTAATTCGACTACGTAACATTCTTATTCTTTACCTAAAAATAGCTCACAAAAATTTAAGATTTATTAATGTAAAATTTTAATATAAAAATTCAGTTAAAATAATTAATTTCCAATGAAGGAAAAGGGAATTTTCAACAAAATAGCTATATTTTCAAACAAACTGATAAATATTTAATAAGAAAAATGATTTATCAACAATGTGTAATAGTTGATGTTTTCAAAAAAAAAAATATTTTCATTTTCAATAAAAAAAACTGCTAAGTTAAAAAATACGAATTTTCGACTTAAGAGTTGAATTTTCAACCAAAGAAGATTGTTCAATCAACAACAACAAAAATCTCATCCAAAATGTTGAGTTTTAAAGTCATAAAGACGAATTTAAAAAAAAATTGTTGAATTCACATCATGAAAATATGCATTCTCTATCTAAATAATTGAATTTTTAACTAACAAAGACAAGTTTTTAATAAAATATGTGAATTGTCAACTAAAAAAAAATCACTTCTATAACAAAAATGGAATAGCTGCATTTTCAGTAAAAAAAAAAAACAATTTTCAAAAAAGCTTGTTTAGTTTCTAACAAAAGTAATGCACTTCTAACTGAAATGATACATCTACAATCAAAAAAATAATGATGTAATCAAATAGTTGAATTTTCAACCCAGAAGATGAATTTTCTACCAAAAAAGACAAATTTTCAACAGACTAGATGAATTTTCCAATGAAAAAAAAAATAAATTGTCAACAAAAAATTGAATGGTTTAATTTTCAATCAGGAAAATAAGTTTTTAAGCAAATAAAATAATTTTTCAACAAAATAATTGAATTTTCAATAAAAAAACTAATTTTCAACCAAAGAAGTGAAATTTTAAAAGTAATTTTCAAGAAAAATTCTAATTTTGAACGAAATAAATGAGTTTTCAATCAAAAGGAATAATTTTCCACACAAAAAATCATTTTCAATAAAATACATTATTTTCAACAAAATATTCCATTTTTTAATGGAATTTCTAACCTAATAGTCGAATTTTCAAGCAAAAAGTGAATTACTCACCAAGAAGATTATTATTCTACGACAAAATACAAAGTTTTAACAAAATACGGACATTTTCAAACAAATAGCTGGATTTTCAACTGAAGAAGATTGATGCTCAACCAAAAATTAAATAGTTAAGTTTTCAGTAAAAAAAAAAATAAATCTTGAATAAAAAATAAAAAATAAAATTTCAAGCCAAAGAAATGAAGTTTGAACCTAAAAGATTAATTTTTTTACCAAAAAGATTCATTTGCAACAAAATACATGAACTGTCAACTAAGAAGGTAAATTAGTTAACAAAAAGATTCATTTCCTACCGTTTTGAAACGATTCGAAAATAATGAAAACTTATGAGATATTTTAGGAATTTTGATTTCAAAAGATTTCCTTAAATTTCGAAGAAGAGTAGAAGATTTTGAAGAAAAATGTTTCAATTTGGTATGACTGAAAAAAAAATCCAATAAATTCAAAACATATGTAGAAGATTTTAAGAGATTGAAAAAGAATTTCAAACTGTAAAAGATTTAAAAAAATGCAGATTTCTTAAAATGATTTCGAAACAATACTTTAGAAGTTTTGAAAGAATTTTGAAAGGTTTTAAGTGGATAAACAAATTTTCTTAAAATTCTTAGGAAAATTTAGAAGATTTTGAGGCAACTTCTTTATATTTCAAATGATTTTTCAAAATTTCAAGAAAAATTCGAGTTAGCTAAGAATATTTCGAAAATTTGAGAGGTTTTAAGTATTCAAGAATCTTTTATAATTTTCTCAAGAATATTATGAAATTTATATTTATATAAACTTAAAAACAAACTGATAATACTTCTTTTCTTGTGAGTAATTTCAATATTTGTATGATTGAACAAAAACTTTTTTTTATTTAGAAAATGTCTATTAGATATGTTTTTAAAGATAATAAAAAAAATGTTACGTAACTGCGGTTAGGGGTGAGGGGTCAAGGTTACATAATAAGACATAAGTGAACGCTCCCGTAGCATCAAATCGAAGTATGAACGAGCCTGTAAGAAACGGTTCTTAGCTTGTAAGGAAAAAATCATTCGAGAAGCTATCGGACTGGGCACTCTAGCGCCGCTAGCGACAACGAGCTTTTCATTATAACTTATAAGAAAGATAGAGTTAGTCCAACGTTACTAATAACGCGACCTTCTCTTGCGTTGATGTTATTCAAATAGGCTCATAAGACAGATTCCTTATTTTAGTTACTTTAGCGTCACTGATATCGAAAAATCAGAGCACAACGTCCATATAACACTGAACGTTATTCGCTGATTTATTATTAAGTAGGTTACATTGAATGTCAACATTTTTTTTAAAGTCGGTAGAGGGTTCAAAGCGAGTAGAGGAAGTGACGATAGGTGGTATAGTACGAAAGGTGGTAGCACTGGCGGCGTAAAGGGGGCGGTCCGCCCCGGGTGCCAGGAGTTTTAAAAGGAGCTGAAATCGAGTGTAACGTGTTGGCTAGTCACCCGTTACGGATTCTTCCCCAAGCTATCATGATTTATTAAACAAAACTAAATATTGGCCATTTGGGTAACGGTTTCCAGCTTACATTTCTGAGAGGCTAGGAAAAGGGTTGCAAAAATAGCGCCCAACGTGGCCCGAGTGGCCCCCGTCTTTGGCGATGTTCGACGCCCGAATCTCGGCTCAGCTGGGGCTACCCAGGGTCCCGGGTCCGGCGTCGACTTCGCGGGACGGAGGCCCCTCGACTTGGACACCCAAACCAGGCGTGTTTCCGGACCCAGGCCCTTGGCCGGCTCCGATCTCATCGATCAGTCCAAGGCCGACCCAGGGGTGGCCCGGAATAATTTTTTTTTTTATTAGTTTGAGTCTGAAAATCATTAGATATGACCACAGTCTAGTAAGAAACGTTAAATTATTATATATTTAAAGCCGGCTATGTCCTATGTCAAAGATTCAAGATGATACATGTGAAACGAAATCACTACCTTCAAGAGCATATCAAACAACAACAATCAGTTTGCTACAGTGGAACCCTATATCTGACAAAGGGCAGACGAATCATTATCCTTTTATTTTATTTACCACAAGTTACCTGGAATGTTCAGGCTTATGTTTTAAACGTTTTATTTGTCATAGATTGTCTCTATGATTCTTGATTTTTTTTTCATTCTTCTTCACTATGATTCTTGTTTGGTACGATTGTTTGGAATACCCCGTTATATCACACTAACCTAAGGTCATTTGAAAAGGACACTTAACACTGTTATGCTCTTGAACTTGAAAAGCAATCTGGAGGTCGGATTGGTGACGCCTGCTGGTCTTGGGACCCACGGGTCAGTCTGGGAGGGGGTGTTGTAACGTGGTGGCTAGCCACCCGTTACGGATCCTCCCCCCAGCTATCATGATTTATTAAACAAAACGAAATATTGACCACGATTTTCCCATGGCCGGTACAAGCTCAAATTTAGAAATAAGGTCATATTAGAAAGTAAGTTAGGATTTATGAAAGCAAAGTTGTTCTTTGGTTTACAGGAATGAGAGTGAATTTGTCGTGATAAATTTTGAGAATAATAGTACCAAATAGATTATTTTAGGGAATTAGAAAATAAACAAATATAAAGGATTATTACCAAGTAGGTTAGAGTAGATACCTGGAGTGGTGAGGTAAGGAGAAAAATGACGTCCTACAGTGATTCATGAATGACCGAGTTCATTTTATTGAAGAAAATCCGGCAGGGAAAAACACTGCCACCGACTCCAATCGTCCACAACACACAATATGCCACCCGCACCACCTTACTTGGCCAAGCTAACCACACTCATCCACGGTCGCGTCACACTACACAGCATTACGGGGCCCACTCGAGATGGATACAGACTCCCAAAAATAACTTTAACCGAAAAGAGTATTATCGAGATATCAGGCCATGCCGGACCTGATACCTGTCAAAACACAAGGGAGCATCCATCTTGTGCCGGCCGGCAGACCACATACCGGAACGGTCCGAATTCCATTTTATTTAAAAATTAGGTTAAGTTTTTTTTTGTGTAGTAGATAGTTATTTCAATAATGAATTTGGGATTGTTAATCTTTTACGGACCTGAAAGTTTCCGGGGTTGCTAGATCATGGTTCGAGTTTAGCTGCTCGTTTGTAAATTCGCAAATCAAAATTTATGTAACCATTTTTCTAAAGTTTAATAAAAATTTACACTGTAACTTCTTTCAACATATAACTTTCGAAATACTTTTTTTCGCCCCCACACATCCCTCTCCCTGAGCTATCTTAAGTTAGACAATTTTAATTTAGTAGAGTTCATTTAAATTTTGTGGATAATTTTGGAGTGACGCCGAGGAGGCGTCTGGCGCCTGGCAGCACGGTAAGAGCAACTTAAAATCACTTTTCTGTGCCGGCGTTGTCGGGGCCATTTGGGTAACGGTCCCCAGCTCACATTTCTGAGAGGCTGGGAAAAGGGTTACAAGAAGTTGGTCTGCAAGGCATATGGAAGCAATAAAATCAAGCAAAAGGCAAATTTTGGGAAAAGAATTTATGGCAGAAACAGGAAATACGCTTTAGATTTTAGAGTTTGGACATACTTTCAATTCTCAAGCATGCCCCCTTTTTTTGGGTGTGTCAGTTTATGAAAGGGATTGTAGAATCGAAGGGACGAGAGATCATTCTGACGCGCCTGAAATTTGAGCCCTCAAATATTTGGAAACAAAACAGATTTATTGTCAAGGACTCTGGAGGCCTGGGGGTGAAAGCGTGCGGAGATCCATGTGGCACCAAATGTGGCAGACGGATATAAAAAAAATTAGCGATACTATAAATGTGTAAAAAGGCCACGGGAGTGGAAAATATAGTTGCATGAGTACAAATAATTAATCGATACTTTTCAATTACATCGAATTTCTGGAAGATAAAATGTAAATAATAATAATAATAATCATAAATATACATATAGATATATAATGCATGAGCTATGTATGATAAATCGAATTACCGTAATAATAAGGCGAGACAAACTGCAGGTAGGTTAGAATACAAGAGAGTTTTGGAAAATGTAAAATGTAATCAAATTAGGCATATAGAATATTACAATGAAATAGCATATCAAAATGTTTTAATTATCGAATTCGGAAAAAAGAGTTAGAGACAGCACAGGTTAATTATAAGCAGCGACGAGATTTAGACTTGGAACAATGTTGATTAAAAACTTAGCATACATTTTTGTTTATATTGGTTTTGATAGCGAAAAATTTGTAACTCGTAGGAAAACGCAGGATCAGGAAAACATAACTATAAAGGGAGGAAGGAAAAGGCGTTAGAATAGGAGGAGTCAAGGGATAGGGTGTGAGAAAACCAAACCAAGAAGAGATACAGCGTGGGCCAGCCCTCTAAAGTAGAGTTAGAGGAGGAAAAACAGGAAAGGTGGGAGCAAAGGGGGCCTCAGGACCATGAAGGGTAGGAGTACGAGGGCGAGGAGGCAGTCTGTCGAACACCGTCGAAACGAGCACTTTTAAAAAAAACCAAGTATCCGAGCAATTTTTGAGTCTTGATTCAGATCCCTTGGAAAAAAATTTAAATTTCAGCGCGACGCGAGGCGGACTTTAGTCCCTTGCAGTAGAACCCTGCCTTACCAGTTGCAGAAACCTAGGAGGACATCGTTGGGTTGAAATCCATCATTTGAATTTTCCCGCTCTTTGAACTCGATTATTACATTCAAGTGATTTCAGTGACTTTGTAACAGCTGGTGCTGTTTTAGAACTAGATTGCCAAGGCGCTAGAACCCTATTACTAAATACTTACTAGCTAGTAATTTTCTAGTAATCTTAAGAGCGGTAAAGATTTGAAATGATTCCAATGAAACAGAAATTCAGTAAATTGATTAATTGAAATAAAACTCTATAATTAGACATAATAATTATTAATAATTATTGACAATAAGAAATTACATGACAACTTCTCTCTGTACCTCGAATAAATATCTTCTAATAGATAGAAGTAAGGAATTAAAAGTTAACACTTGAAATAGCTATGTAAGCTTGGATAGATCAATATATATAGATATATAGATCTAAGTCAAGTTTGACACGCGCGCTCTCCGACAGCCACACGTGTGATCTCGACCGCTAGCATATATAAATTATGACTCACGTGAAGGGTTAAAGCGACAAGGCGCCCTCGAGACGCCGTAAATCACGTTCTATGACGCGATTTGACAGAAAAATGTCAATCGACAAGAATCATAAAAATGCATTTCATAGAATTAGAATCTCATTTTTTTAGCTTGAAATTCATGGGCGATGCTTAATGAGATTGACTAATTTAACATTAAATTAAATGACGTCAGCATTTCTATTGGCTAGAAGGACTATTCCCAACTTTTTTTGGTACCAAAACCGCTTTTTTTCAAATATTAGACCTGCGAAACTCGCGTCTATGAATTACTATACTTGAATTGGACTTGAAATATTTTTTATAAAAACTGTAAAATAAAATTCTAGTCCACAAAACATAACTCACTGCGGTAATTCGGTATGGTTCGCCGTGGTCGACTTTTGTCGAGTCAATATTTAATTGAAGTGAGAATAAAAACAATTTAATGAAAAATGATTTAATTGAATAAAACTTTTAAAATGTCAAACCCGGATGAAATCTTATATGATCTAATCGGACATTTTTTAGATAGTAACTACTAACAATTTTCTATTTGTTGAGTCTATAGGGAATTATATTATACAATAATTATAGTTTATACGCGAGAAGCAAATTACGAATATACTGTCCATGAGGAATTTAACATGGAATCTTTGTGAAATCGTTTAAACATTGATCTAAAATCAAATGAAAACAGTTGATTTGTTCTCTAAATTATTTTTGTAGTGATGATCATTTATTTTGAACCTCGACCAGTTCGCACGGTTAGTGATTTTTAAAACTCTATGTGAGCAACGAATCCAGAGAGGAAGTTCTACGTTATCCATCTTCGAATCGACAACAGCGCTGGAGACGTAACTAATTTGATGACAGCTTGTGTGGGATTTCGCTGATCCGTCGGAACTGGGTCACTGGTTCAGTAGGCCAAGTTCAAGGATGTTCGCCTGACCAAGCGCGGGACTCTTCTACTTGTTTTTGACTCAGCTCAACTTCTCAATCACTATGGACGGCCTCCAGGCTTGGAAAAAGTGCATGGATCCTAAAGCCTGGAACCACCAACAAGTCGCAAGAATGTACCCCAAGGAATGCAAAAATTGGATGATTTTCTTCAAAAATTACAAGAGAAACAAACTGCAACTCTTGAGAACAGAGTTGTTTCCACTTCGCAAAATAAAAGAAAAAATGAAATCCGTTTTTTTAAATTTCCTTATTGAAAAAATTAATGAGGAAACTGCAGTGTCTCTTTCGTGAAAAGTTATATATTGTTTGACATTCCTTATAAGATTAAAATTTTGAGAATGAAAATATTTTTCGAATTTGAAAGAGAAAAATTTTAAATTTTGAAGCAGGAAGTTTTTGAATTTCAAAAGAGAAATTTTTTTGAATTTTGAAAATAAAATTAAAGACAATGATTTGAAAATCATTTTTGTTTTTATAAAAATTTTGAAATAAGTGACAAACCTGAAAATGTCGGATTCAAGTCCATTTTTGATGAGACTAGCAGATTTTGAAATCTGAAAAAGGAAAAATCAAAGTAATTTTTCCTAATGAAAAGGAAAAGGCTTTTCTATTTAACTGAACACGTCCAGTGAAGTCGGCGCTGGATCGAGTAGCAGAGTAGCAGAATTGTGTATGATTGGAAGAGACCACAAGGCATTCCTCTAACAATCATTGACTCAAGGATTTTCATTGATTTAAAAAATCCTAATATTTGATCATCGTTCCTGATTACGGACCCGTGAAGGGTTATCTCGTCGTTGGGCGGGCTGTGAAGGGTTACGCATCGAGGGACTTGCAGAGTCGCAGAATTTCGACGTTTTTCCGGAGGTCTACCAAATCTTCAAGTGGAACTACAGCTCGAACTTCAAGATCACACAAGAGGACTTAAATCAAATAAAAAATTGTGAAGTGATTTTTCTCGCTCTTATTGTGTATGATTAGAATTTTAATGTTTTTAACATTTATAATTTTTTGTATAAGACGAAAAAAAGTGTTATTATAAAGTGCGAAATTGGATTATAATTTCGAAAAAGTCCTAGTCTAATGGAACTGAAAATGCCTAAATTGCGTGCGAAAAAGAAGGCTCGGGATAGCGATCCCCCGCTCTCGTCTAGTGACGAAACTGAGCATTCAGGTTCTAGAAATAAAAGAAAGTTGAATAATAAAGGTCCTGTTGATCAGGGTGCAGTGGCTGAATCTTCCTTGATAATGCAAACTTTACCGTCTTCTCAAAATTCCCTAAGAAGTGATGTAAGTTCATCTGTAAATTCGGATCTCGGAAATTCTTCTCTTTTGACAAGACACAAAACACCTGTTTACCTTCCCACTACCCTATCAGAAAATGACATTGCTTTGACCGGAACTAGTGATTTTAGTAAAATCTCAAAAATAGTTCAGGGGATGATTCCCTCATTTGATGGAACAAATATGTCCATCACTATGTTTGATGACCATTGTAGAACCGCACTTTCATTAATTGACCCTTCTGACATTTCTTGCTTAACTATGCTAATTAGAACAAAAATAATTGGACAAGCGAGAAAACATATCCAGGATAGAAGAGGGATTACCCTTGATGAAATTTTGAGAACTTTAAATCAAATTTAAGAGTTGGATGAGAGTACATATGGGAATCTCACCAAGTTTTAATCTAGGACAAAACCCGAAACCGCTATTCAATTCAAATAAAAGAATAGCACATTTGCGAACTGATAATAAATTCGAAGATAGAAATAATTGGATTAGCAAGACAGAATGTTACTATTGTCATAAGTCAGGATATTTTAAAAGAGATTGCCCTGAATTGGCAAACAAAGAATTTGTAAAGGGCAGAGAGCGTGAGCATTTAAAACAAAAATGTCGAGATCAAGAATCAAGAAATTAATTATTTCAGAAAAGACCGGAATCTGTTAAAACAGGTTCAAATAAAAGAGTCATTCTTAGACTCAGGGAATTAGGGGAGCATGGACCAGCCCCTACAGTAGAGCTGGAAAATTTAGCTTTTCTTTTGGATAAATGTGTTTTCATGATTGACACTGAAGCCAGTGTCAGCTTGATTAAAGAAAATAGATTGAAACGTTTTGTAAATGTAAATCGGAAACGAATTTTCAATTTAGTTGGAATTTGCTCAAACATGATCCCTACTCTTGGAGAGGTTGAATTACTGATAAGAGGACTTGAAACCAGTTTCCAGATAAATCCACAAAATTTCCCTATACTTCAGGATGGAATTATAAGAATAAATGCAAATACCTGCCAGGAGGAAAAAGTTATTTCATTTACCTCTAATTCAAACTCAACATAATGAGGGATATGTTAGGAAAACTCAGCGTGGACCTGAAATTTTTGCTAAAGAGGCTTTAGTTTTTAATAAGAATACAGAAGTAAATCTTTTTATTATAAATTCTACCCCGAAGAAGGTCAGTCTAGCTATTCCTCCTGTGACGCTTGAGGAATATGAGCTAATAGCACCATTGAATCGTTCAACTGGGAATTCATTTTCAACCGAAAGCCAGAAAAATTTATCATCACGATTTGCGAAAACTTTGAAGGTTATGGATTTATCAGACCTGAATGATGAAGAACAGGGAAGCCTTCTTCCCATTCTTTCAGAGTACTCCCCTCAGTTTTTCTTAGAAGGTGACTAATTAGGGTCCACAAATGTTTTATCTCATAAAATAATTACTACAGATGAAACTCCAGTAAATACCAAACAATATCGTTATCCTCCCATTCACAAGGATGAAATACGTGAACAGACTGATAAATTATTGAATTCATGAATAGTAAAACCTTCAGTTTCTCCCTACATTTCTCCTTTGTGGATTGTACCCAAGAAATCAGATTCCGAAGCAAATGAAAAGTGGAGGACGGTCATAGACTGTCGCTCTTTAAATGAAAAAACAGTTGGTGATGCTTATCCGCTTCTCAACATGGCTGACATTTTGGCCCAACTTGGTAGACCTAAGTATTTTTCCGTCTTAGATTTAGCATCAGGGTTTTATCAGATTCGATTGGATCCTGATTCTCAGCAAAAAACGGCTTTTTCAACACCCCATGGACACTTAGTGTTCACCCGAATGCCATTTAGTTTAAAGAACGCACCTGCGACTTTCCAAAGGGTAATGGACTGTGTACTCGCGGGTCTCCAGGGCGTTGAATTATTTGTTTATATGGATGATGTTGTAGTTTATGCTTCTTCGTTGGAAGAGCATTAGCGCAAATTACGAGCTCTTCTTGCTCGACTAAAATCTGCTGGAATGGCTCTTCAGCCTGAGAAGTGCCATTTTCTTAAGCGTGAAATTGCTTATTTTGGACATGTGATTTCTCAGGACGGAGTCAAACCAGACCCAAGGAAAATTTTCCCGTCCTAACAGGAAAAAAGAATATTAAGCAATTTCTTGGTTTGGTGGGATATTATAGGCGATTTATTTCTGATTTCGCAATAATAGCTAAGCCTCTGACTTTGCTTCTCAAGGATAATGTTGAATTTATTTGGACTTCTGACCAACAGGAAGCTTTTGAAATTCTCAGAGATAAGATATGTACTGAACCGATATTGCAGTACCCAGATTTTAAGAAACCATTTGTTTTGACCACAGATGCGTCTAATTACGCACTTGGTGGAGTTTTGAGTCAGGGTCCTATAGGACAAGATTCACCGATTGCTTTTGCATCACGCACCCTTCAAAGTGCTGAATTGAACTACTCTACTATCGAAAAGGAATTGCTCTCCATTATTTTCAATGTCAAGCATTTTAGGCCTTATCTTTTTGGGCAGAATTTTACTTTGGTAACAGACCACCGACCCTTCGTTTGGTTGCACGGGCTGAAAGATCCTGTTTCAAGATTGGCTCGATGTAGAACAAAGCTTAGAGAGTATGATTACACTATTGTGTATAAACCCTGAAAAATCAACTCAAATGCTGACGCTCTGTCGAGAAACCCCTCAGAAAGAAATGAATCCATGGAGCCAAACACCAACGTAACTGCTACAATTACTGCAGGTCGAATCGATATTCAGAGTCCGATATATCGATATTTCATATCGATATTTAGAAACCGATATATCAAAGTCAATATCGATATTTTGTCATTATTTCGATATCGATATCACATCACTATTAAGTTACTTGACAGAATGTGCTTTTCAGTTGAATAGAGAGTGAAAAACCAAACAAAAACTGAATGCAAGAAAACGTAAGTAGACAATCATATTTTTCATTCATTTTTTACCTTTGTATACTTTCTAATCTGTATAATGCGAATATTTCTAAATAATGTAAGTCTCAGGACTTAGGGAACGCTGGCTCACTTAATCGCATGAAGGGAGCAACTTTAAACAAACTACTGTTTTTGGGGAAAATCGACAACAATTTTTGATAATATGCGTTGAGAAGAAAAAAGTATTCCCATTCCTGCTTGAGGAATGTTCCTATTTGAAGGTTGAAGAGTGAATCCCTGGTTTGTTAATATTATATTTATTTTCAGCATATTTATTGGGTGTGGTCCAAAAACTACTTTACCATTGGGGGATGGGGGACTCTAAAAACTAATGTTCCATTAACCAACCATGTTTGGTTAATTATTGATATTTCTTATTAACAATTGATCTTTTCTGATTGAAAATTCATGTATTTTATTCAAAAATTCGCATTTTTTTGGTTGATAATTAATTTTTTAAACTAACAATGTCATTATTCCATTTTTGGTTAGATCTTTTTAGTTGAAAATTCATGTATTTTGATAAAAATTCGTCCTTTTTGGTTGAAAATTAATCTTCTTGGTTCAAGATTTATCCTTTTTGATTAAAAATGCATCCTTTTGATCAAAAATGCATCTATGTGGTTCTAAATTAATCTGGTTCTTATCTGTGTTCAGTGATTGCAATATTATCCACACTGTGAAATTTTCTTCGACGGTTGTTATCAATGTTGTAGAATGTAAAATATGACCGTTGTAGAATGTATTATTTTGGTCATACGGTCCAGTAAAAATAATAGTGGATTCAGTTGTCAAGAATCTAGCTTTTATTCGTCAATTTCGTTAAACCTACGCACGTTTCGACCTTGTTGCAGGCCTTCTTCAAGGTAATACATAACCTGAATTAACATAATATACGTGTAATAAAATAAAATAAAAACAATTATATTATGTTATGTTAATTAATATATTATGTTAATTCAGGTTATGTATTACCTTGAAAAAGGCCTGCAACAAGGTCGGAACGTACGTAGGTTCAACGAAATTGACGAATAAAAGCTTGACTCTTGACAACTGAATCCCCTATTATTTTTACTGCACCGTATGACCAAAATAATACATTTTTATATTAATTGACTTCA
This sequence comes from Andricus quercusramuli, assembly GCA_932178445.1. Classification (NCBI taxonomy): domain Eukaryota; kingdom Metazoa; phylum Arthropoda; class Insecta; order Hymenoptera; family Cynipidae; genus Andricus; species Andricus quercusramuli. The sequence goes on along the minus strand of CAKNXH010063969.1, from coordinate 116,468 downwards.
TTATTAATCTGGTTCTGTTGAAAATTAAGGGTTTTGTTAAAAATTCATATTTTTGATTATAATTTAACTATTTGATTAAAAATTAAGCTATTTTCATGAGAATTTGACTTTTTGGTGGAAAACGAACTTTTTCGTTGAAAAATCATATTTTTGGGATGAAAATTCAAGTTTTTTGTATGTAATTCTTTCATTTGGTTTTAAAGTTCAAAAATTTTGTTGAAATTTGTGTTTTTTTGCTAGAGAATTGATCTTCTCGCTAGAAAATTCATCTTTTTGGTTGAAAATTCAACCTTTTTGTTAAAAGTTTGTTTTTTTGTTGTGAAAAATTTATTTTTAATCTGAATATTTCACTATTCTTTTTTTGGTTACAAATTCCATGTATTTTGTTGAAAATGAAATATATATTTTGACTTAAAATCTTACGAGTTTATAGTGTTTCATATTGCATACAATATCGTATTTACATTAATTTCATTTGAAAGAATTTTGTCCTGCATCATTACCCTATTTTCATGAAAAATCACTTTCTGTCCTATGTTTTCATACAGTTCTTGGGCTACATTACTTTTCGGTGTGGGAGAGGGGGGGATCGCCTAAAATTGATAACGTAATTTATGGACAGGCCCTTATATACAATTCCCTTTTTTTATAAGAAAACAGTCCTTACATTCCAATGGAATTACTTCCACGCAGTGACGGCTGCCTAACGCAGGAGACTTCCCAGCAAAAAAGAAAGAATTGATGCGGATTGGGGCGAATTAACATTTTTGTAATGCGCGTGAATCCCGTTTTCTGATTCGTTCGAATGGATTGAGACGCATTTGGATGAATTGAGACAGCGCGAATTGAATGCGTGTGAATTCGTATGAATGCGTGGTCGAGGTCAATTAGAAAAAAAATTAATAAAAAGTGCATGCGTCGAGACTTGAAACAGCGATCCCTCGCGTGTCAGTCCAGAGTACCCGCCACTGAGCTACGAAACAATTTAATAAACATTTACAATAAATTCTATATGCCCTGCACGTTGGTTTTCCTGTTACGGATTAAATTTTATGAATCAACACTTGCTGAAATTCGCCGTGACGCATTGGGGCGAATTCAAGTGTGTATTTTACTCTCACGAATTCAGACGCATTGACCAATATTAAAGCGTTTGCGTGCTGACGCTTTGAAGTTTATTCGCTGACTTTAGACTTTTGCACTGTATTTGTACGTATAAAAAGATTCAAAATTGAAATACCGTCTTCACAAATTTACACCCTGGCGGACCGGCCGAACGCAAATATTACGCTACAGCGTAACGGTAAAGTAATGGTAAAGTAATGCTAAAGTAATATGGCATTATAATTAATAAAGGAAACAAAATTAATATGTAAATTGTTGCAATTATAATAAAACGTTAAAATTTACATTAAATGGTCATGTCGTAATTGCAACAAGTTGCTTTCTCAGCGTTAAAAAAATAAAAAAACAAAGTGGCTGTCATTCAAGTCGGGTCCCTGCAGACTGGCAACCCACTTAAAGCCACGTTAGCGGGTTGCCAATATGCAGGGGCCCGACTGCAATGACGGTCACTATGTTTTTTTATTTTTTAATGCTGCAAAAGCAACTTGTTGCAATTGCGGCATGACCGTTGAACGTAAATTTCAACGTTTTATTATAATTGCAACAGTTTACATATTAATTTTGTTTCCTTTATTAATTATAATGCCATATTACTTTACCATTACTTTAGCATTACTTTACCGTTACGCTGTAGCGTAATGTTTGCGTTCGGCCGGTCCGCCAGGGCATGCATTGGCACATAGGTCCAATGCGTCATTGTAGCAAAGCGAGATTCGCAGGGTGTCTTAGTCTTTTGAATTCAATTTGTATCAATACTTTCTTTTTTGCTGGGTTATTTAAAATATAGTTACTGCCTTCTTTAAAAAACAAGGGTGCAATTTCTTCCGATTTATTATCTTACAACTATTAAACCCAATTTATTTTGTTCAATTAGACGAATCAACACTGGCAGGAATCAACCAAAGCTATGGCATTTAAAACCAATGCAACAAATTCCGAAGGTTGTGTTGCAAAAGTTAAAAAAATACAATGCAACACATAGCAACGCATATTAATTGTAAGTCCTTTATTGCTTAAACAAAATGTTGTGGTACAAGGTTATAGAAAAAGATATTTTTGTTTTTCTACAAACTTACTTTCTGTTGCAGGTTTGAATAGAAGAATCAACATACACAAATGATATGGAACTATTTTGTTATTTCAATAAATTTTCTTTAATAATAATGTGTTCATACTCATTATAATTAATTATTTATTTGAAATAAAAAATATCGAAAATATCGGAAATATCGATATTTTTTATCCGATATATCGATTTTTTCGATATTTAGTTTCCGATATATCGATATTTAAAATATCGATATTTTTTTCGATAACCCATCACTAGTATGTAGGTATGGTTGACGCTCGCAGACATGACGATGGCAATGAAGATCTGGGGGTAGTATTGGAACGGTTATTTTGTATGACTCTCGTAAGGAAATAAAAAGAAATTGAGGGTGAAACTCAATTGAATAAACAGAGACCTCGTTATCAGTGCGATACGCTTCACAACGAAAGCGACCCAAGCTGCGAGGGGATAGGCAATGTGAGTCTGATGGTTCCGAGTTTTTGGGCCTTTTAAATAAAAGTTTGCTTCAAAATCCGAAACAAGTATCTAGCCTAAGTCGGGATTTGGTATCGTTTTCGCCCCTAACTTCGGCTGGATCACAGACAAGCAATGCCTGGAGTGAAAATCCTATTACGAATATACGTACTGTAGGTGAAATTGAAGAGCGTTCTACATCTACAGGTTCCTGTATGGATATCCCGGTGAACCAGATCTTAACCCTGGAGAAGGATTGTATATCTTACAGTAAAGATAAGATATATTTTGGAAAAGGGAATATTGCGCATCTAATCTCTGCGGATGAATATTCAGTATCAGAAGTGAATGATAGTCTAGAGGCTAAGGGTCTTTTGCGGATTGAAGATGTCTGAAAAGAAATTCCGAGCCCGGTGAAACAATCGTTTTTAATCGTGGTGGACGATTTGTTTTAAGTCTTGTAGTAAATAACAAGAGGGAAGACATAATAGTTATGAAGGAACTTTCAGAAGCGGTACTTCCTGTGAAGAAGGCTATGGAAGCTTTACAGATAGCCTTCGTGAAGATTTCAAGTAAAGGAAATGATCTAGGTGAGCTTTCTTGGCTCTCGGTAGAACAAACAATCAGGAAACGTTTTAGCAACTCAGGACTTTTGGTAGTTGTTTGTTCGGAAGAAATAATCATTCCTCCTAGTAAAATGAGGGATGATATAGTGAGAGAATTTCATGAATCAGTAGTAGGTGGGCATAAAGGAATTTCAAAAACCTATTGGAGAGTAAGAGATATCTATTACTGGGAAAACATGAAGGCTGGCGTTCAGAGAATAGTAAGATCTTGTACTAACTGTCAGAGGAATAAATTGAAACAAATTGGGACTCGACAACACATGGTCATTACCGATACTCCAAGGGGAACTTTTGATAAAATCCAAATTGATTTGGTTGGACCCCTTCCAGTATCTTTGAAAGGAAATTTATATATTTTGAAAATTCAATGTTATTTTACAAAATATTCTGATGAGATCCCTTTGGAAAATATAGACTCAGCGACTATTGCTTTAGCTTTAGCCGAAGAATTTATTTCAAGATACGGTTGTCCTCGAATAATTCACACTGATCAAGGATCAAATTTGATCAGTCAGTGTATTAAAACTTTTTGCAAAATTTTCCGTATAAAGAAAATTCAATCAACTGCTCATCACCCACAAAGTTTAAGATCATTGGAACGTAGTCATCAGACATTGATTGAATACTTAAGACAATTTGATACTATTACAAATTGGGATGACTGGCTTAGATTTGCTGTGTTTTCTCATAACACTAGCATACATGAAACTACAGGCTTTGCTCCTTACACGTTAGTTTTCGGGAAAGAGGCTAATATTCCAAATAGCTTTACTCTTTCAGAATCAGACAAGACTTATCTCGGATACTTGAAGGGAATTTTTCAAAAATTAGACAACGTTCAGTCACCGCCTTGGGACCGAATTCAGTTGGCTAAAGAAAAATCTAAACGATATTATGATCAAAGATCTAATCCCAAATATTTTAAGGAAGGCGAATAAGTGTACTTGAGAGTGAACAAGAGAAAAGATAGATTCGACCCCTATTTCCATGGACCTTATGCCTTAGAAAAATTATCAGGCGAAAGAAATGCCTTAATCAGAATAGGACCTAATAAAACAAAGATAGTGCACACCGACAAGTTGAAATTGTGTGCTCATCCTTTAAGCACCAATAAAGACACACAAATTCAGAAGTAACAGAAACTTCTGTAGTAAACCCACTGATATATATAATACACTGGATGCGGGATTCAATGGAACGATCTGTGCCTACTTGAAGGCCTCGCAGCCGCCATTTATCAGGGTTGTTTTGGTTCGGGATCATTCGGGACAGATCGGAATATGCGGGAGATTCAAATTTAATTTGGAAGAGAACTCAAAAATAGTAATAAAATCATGTAAAACTTAATAAAAGTTATTACATAAATAAAAATAATCGAACAGTACAAAAAAAAGAAAGTCGATGGTATTTTAAATTGGCGGAATACACATTCATAGGTTATGTCACTAGTGTCACTAGTCTCAAACGAATAATAATGGTTTAAACAATTATAAATTATTTACAAACAGGAGGAAAATATTCTGTGTCTAATTTGAAAAAAAGAAACAATTTTCAATATTTTTCTAATAATTTTTGAGTACTTAGACGTGTAATAATAATGATAAGTGTCATAATAATGAATTTTTCATAATAAAATTTCAATTTTTCATATTCTTCTTCATGAAATATAATGCGCCTAAATGTAGATGCGTAACATAATTGCGACACAATATGTTCTTTCAGAGAACTGATATCGGTCCGCATCGGTATTTTATAAATAAAGCTTGACTAAGCAGGCAAAGGGGAGAATGCGTTTAAGGAAATAAAATAGTTTGAAGAATAAATCAATACATTTTTTGAATGTTCAGAATTATATAATTTCTAAACAATTTTAGGTTGAAACACTACAATGAAAGGATTTTAAATTGTTATTGAGACGTTCAAATTCAAAAATGTCACTTGTAAATTAAAAATTAAAAAAAACGAAAATTTTCAAGTTTGCATTCAGCACTCTGGAATTTTAATGATTCGAGGCTTATATTATTTTAAATAATTCCATTTCAATCTGTTTATTTTTCAATATTTCATTTTTACTTTCTTATGTTCAATTTATTATAACAGATATAGCGAACCTCAAAGCGTATACAGAGTTCTTTCAGAGAAATTTGTAAGTGTTCAAAATTATATCATTTCCAAACTATTTGAACTTAAAAGCAGTACAATTTAGTGATTATAAGTTTTTTCTTGAGAAATATAAATTGAAAAATGTCATTTACAAATTAAAAATTATAAAAAATGAAACAATGCAAATTTTAAAGTTTACATTCAGCACCTTGAAATTCCAACGATTCGAGGTTTGTTTTATTTTAAATAATTCAATTTTATTTAGTGTATTCTCCAATGTTTGATTTATAATTTCTTATTGTAAATGAACAGTCAAGTATTGTTAAATATTGAAACAAACATTTTTTAAATACAAATTTTCAAATTGAATGCTTAAAAAATGGAGTATTTTAGAATGCAATAATATTTGAATAGGATTTGAAATTGAATGAAAGCATTTAATTATGAATATATTAATTAATAAGAATGTTTTTGAAAAATGAACAAAGATTTTGAAGTTTCATTCGGATGCAAACATTTCATTAATTACCAAGGCTTTCGAAATAAAATAGTTCAATTTTTAACGTAAAAATATATAAATTATTTAATTATGAAAAGATTCATAATCGGCTTATAAAATCAATTTTATTATTATTATTATATTGTTACGAGTCGAACTATGATTCAATTTTAAAAATAGATAATTAATATATATTTACAGTTTAACAACTGAACATTTTTCTTGTTCTCTTTTTTTGTCAAAGTTAACCCGTGCCCCCGAGCCTTTGAAATTAACATGGGGGTTTAAATGGGAAAAGCTTGATTTTCAAAAAAAAAAAAAAAAAAAATGGAAGAAAGAGCTATTTGTTATAAACTTTTTGTGAATTAAAGTATTAAAACCTCTTAACGCATGTTCAAAGAATAATTTCCACCCAGTAAGTTTTAATTTTGACTCCCCACCCCTTTCGAGCCATTGTTATTGTGCTTGGAAAGTGACCCAAAAAACTGCAAAATAGCAGTTTCCTATTAAATTCATACTAAAAACGGTATTCTTTGGATTTTATTAACAAGTATTATTTTTAATTGTCAAGGGACCAGTTTCCAAGTATTTTGTGAATAATTTATAATTACTCAAACAATTATTATTTATTTAACAATTATATTTTTCTTAAAATCGTTGGAAATTATTACTATTTATATTATATATTATATTATTATATTATATATATATTATAATTATTATTATTATTATTCTTAAAATCGTTGGAAATTATTGTTTTCGGGATATAAGTGATAGATTTTAATTTTACAGAAATAGAATATACCTACATTAGATAGTTTATAAGAGAATGTAATACACTACTATCCAAAAGTTTCTAGACCTATATTTTTCAATACTTTATAAAAGCACTCTAGTTTTAAAAATATTCAACTCTAAATTTACTTCCAATTACTACACGAAATCTAATAAAATCATACGCCTAATGGTCTTCAATTGAAAGCAATATATTAATTTTATTAGATTATTTATTTTATTATTATTTTCTTAATTATTTAAGTGACTTGATAAGATCTTTCTAGAATTTTCGTTTGACGTTTTTTCAAACAACTTCTAATAAAATTAACACATATAGTGGCTTTCATTTATGCCCATAAAACGAGTACTTTTATCACCTTTTATGCAATAATTGAGAGAAAATCTACAATTTATTATTATTAAAACTAGAGTGGTTGTTCAACCTATTGGAAAATAGATGTCCAGAAACTTTTGCACGACATTACATATAAGAGAAATTAATTTTTATACTCCTACATGCGCGTGAGTTATTATTTGCTTTGTGTAAGATTTCGATTTCAGTTAACGTTTACCGAAGATTTTTACACACAAATCTGTCTTGGGTCGTAGTTTAGGACGCACGTGATGTTTTTTTACAATATATATTTCTATCTTATATATTTATACCTCATACTCGTTTCAATGTTCACTTTTATTGAACATTAATTCAAAGTTCGTATTCGTGAATTGCATAATATTATTGGCATAATATTAATATGACTAATTATTTCACTTACGCACGTACCACAAGAGTTTTATTCCTTTTGCTCTTTTTAATTATTATTATTTATATAATAATTTAAATTCATTTTGTAATTATAATATACATCAGTCATATATTTACAATTTCACACCACTTTTTTTATCCACAGAAAAATTATTTTGTACAAATTGGTAGATCTTAATGGTTCCATTAAGTGTTTGACAATTCTAACGCATACCGATTTTTAGGATATCACAATTATTATGATCACTTGTGAAAACTTCAAAGTTTCATTATAACTTTCAAGAGAAAAAAAATCAATATTCTAAACCACGTGTTTGCAAAATGTGTATTCCACCAATTTAATATACCATCGACTTTTCTTTTTTTGTACTGTTTGATTATTTTTATTTATTTAATTACTTTTTATTAAGTTTTGTTTAGTTTCCTAGTTTTAGTCAATCCGCTCATTGATAATAAACTAAATTTTACATGATTTTATTAATATTTTTGAGTTCTCTTCCATATTAAATTT
>CAKNXH010063969.1:66078-91255 GCA_932178445.1 Andricus quercusramuli | reverse complement strand
GATCCCCTGAATGCGAAAATCATCTTTTACGATGGCGTCTGTCTGTCTGTCCGTCCGTCCGGCTGGCCGTCCGTCCGTAAACACGGTTACTCTCGAAAGAGTTACAAGATTATCATAAAGACTTTGAATTTTCTTGAAAAATCGAAAATTCAAATTTTGATTGTATAAAACATAATGAGAAATAAAAAATTGCCTTTTGTGGTCAAACTATGCAAGATAGGTGAAAAGATGAATTAACGACAATTGTGGTTCCAAAAAAATCTACAAATTTGTTATTAATCACTTCTTGATAGGATGCGTACTTTTTGTTTAAAAGGATAAAATATTTAAAGAGACGTTAGAGGATTTTGAAGAATTTAAAAGAGACTTCAAGGAATTTTGAATAATTTTGAAGAAAATTCAAAAAACTTAAAGAGATTTATGTGATTTTTAGAAATGTTTAAAAGGCATTGAAGTATTACAAAATATTTTTAAAAATTTCAAGTGACTTTGAATTATTTAAAAAAGTTGAAGGTAATTTTTAAAGTATTTCGAAGTGTCTTAATAGATTTTATCACATTTTTTTAATTTGAAAGGATTTCAAGGGGTTCGAGGAATAGTAAAAAAAGTTTAAAAGTATTTAAATAGAGTTGCAACCATTTAAATGCCTTTCAAACTTTTAATGATGTTTTAAAATCTAATAAAACACTTTAAAATATTTTTTAAATCACTTCAAACTCTCAAGAATCATTTCAAATAAGTTGAACTCCTTGAACATATTTTGTAATGCCTTACCCTTCAAAATGTCAACAAATCACTTGAATCCTTAAAAATATTGTAAAGTTTCTTGGAAATCCCTTGAAATTTTTCCGATTCATTGAAAATGACATGCAACCTTTTGAAAATCCTGAAACTCTTGAAGATCTTTTCAAAATTCTTTGAAATTACCTAACATGATTTTAAATATAATTATCTAAATCAACTTTTTGGAGCGAGATCCCAAGTTGTTCCTCCTTCCTTTTCTTCGACCGTTGATATAATTTCAGAATTTGAAAGTTCAAAAACTTCTCGTTTTTTCGGTCTTACGGTCCAATAAATTATGATTTTAAATCTCTGAATGTCAATTTGAATCTTTTTTAAAATCTTTGAAATCCTTCAAAGTCTCTTTAAGTCTCATAAAATCCTTTCAAACATCTTAAAATCACTTTAAATATCTTTTAAAACTCTTTCAATTTTTAAAAAGTATTAAAAATCTATAAAAGTGGTTTTAAATTTTCTTCCGAATGTTCTTCAATTCTTTAGGATCATTTTAAATCCCTTGAAATACTTCAACCTATTTTATAATCTTTCAAAATTTATTCAGATCTCTTTAAATCACTTTTGAAATATTTTGAATCTTTTCTAATTTGTATTAAAACACTTTGAAATATTTTGAGAATCATTTAAGATTCTTCAAAACCATTTAAAATCACATGCACTCGTTCAAAACATTATGAAACACCTCTAAATCTCTAAAAAAAATACCAAAAAACACTTAAGATCTTGACTTTAATTTCTTAAAAAGACGGAAACTCTTTTCAAGTCTTTCAAAAGCCTTAACATTTTTTTAAAATAATCCCCAATCTCTTCAAAAACTTTAGTTTTTTAAATTCCTTCAAAATTCCCTGACACTCCGAAAAATCGCTGAAATCCGTTGAAAATGTTTTGTATTCTTTCAAAATTAATTAAATGCTTTAAAACTTTTTTACAATCCCCATAAATTCTACAAAATAATTTAAAATCTTTTGTAATCCTTTTAAATGTATTCAAATGCCTTAACATTTCTTCAAATCGTTTGAAATCCTTTCAAATATTTTGAGATCTATTGAAACACTTTGAAATATTTTTCAAATGATTTAAAATCGCTTGAGCACATTTAAAACTATTTCGTAAAGCCTTAGAATCTCGAAAAAGTTCCCAAAAATCACTCAAAATCCCTTAATACTATTTAAAGTTTCTTTTAAATTCCTTGAAATTCTTCGTATTCATTCAATATGACAAAAATCTAGTCAGAAACTGTTAGATGATTTTTTTCCCAATTTTTTTTTCGTACAGACATTACAAAATTCAGCCTTTTTTATTTCACAGAAATATAATTTACACATGCAATCATGAGACGCGTAGAATTCACGAGTCACCTTTGGTTGATCGCCAGAGCAGAATTAACCTCTGCTCTCTTGTTACTTAAACATATAGCGCTCAAGGTTATAAAATCGTAACCTTTAAAAATCAAAAGTCTATATAAAATTTTCATTAATACCCCTTATCACAAAATAAGCATAATATCGATAATAATAGGGAATTCCTCTTTTGCTTAAACTTTAATACACGACTAGCACGTGCAAGAATTCCATGACTCGAGCATGCTAGAATTTAACGCGGGACAGGGGACATTCAATCACTTTTATTTGATTTTTGAACGAAGGAGTTGTTGTAGGATATTAAGGAGATTTTATGCAAGTGCTAAGCGAATTTCCGGAGGTAAATAGTTAGGCAAAAACTTACCTTTCTAGAGTGCAGACACAATTTGAGAACGTGTGGGATTAAGGTCTGACGCAACAACTAAAATTGTACGGGATTCTCATGAACACGTGGTATTTTGCGCAGTCACCCGGACGAGTACCAAGCAACAAGCCTGTTTCTTTTTTTTTATCACGAAAATTTTATTTTTAATGATGTCTTATTATTAATTTCATCATTTCTATCCACACTTTCTGGAGCTGAATAATAAAACACTATTTTCATGGATAGATTCACTTTTTTAGGGTTAGAAACACTGTGCTCACGAGAAGAACCAGAGCTGCCAACCTTTTAGTCAAAAATACCGATGCCAGTTCCGACCGCAAAAATTTAAATAAATGTTAAAATTTTTGCGATTTTAGATTATTATAAAAAGAATCGTGCAATGTTTGTGCAAGCTTTCTGTCTTGTACTTTTGAGATGTTATTTCTCCAGTTTTCTGTCAAGATAATATTGTTTTGATATATTGAAGAGAAGTTTTAAAAATATTTAACAAAAAAATATTTTTTCAAATATTTTAAGAATGTTATATTAAATATTACCTGTTATGTTTTTGCAAGCTTTGTGGGATGTTAAAATAAAATGTTTCGTTACGTTTCTAAAAAAATATTCTGATTAACATTCCCAAATCTTTTTAAAAAGTTTGTGTGCAATGTTTTTGCACGGTTCCTGCAAAGTAATTTTGAAATGTTACCTCCATAATTATATTTGCAAAACATATTTTTTCTCAATATTGCACAGAAGTTTTAAAAAGGCTTCACAAAAACAATTCAAGAAATATTCATACATTTTGTTGTATCAAATATTATTTGTAAGGCATTGTACTATTTTATTATAATAAACTTGATGAGATATAGGAATTAAATATTTTTCTAATGTTACTTTGAGGTTTCGAGAAATTTTTCAATGAACATTTCCACAATCTGTTATGAAGCATTTTGTGCAATGTTTCTGCAAAACTTCTGCAAAGTACATTGGAAATGAAATCTACAGTTTTTTTGCGAAAAGTAATTTTTTTGCAATACTACCTACAAGTATCCGAAATATTCTATAAAAACAGTTTAAGCAAGATTTTGACAAAGTTTAATGGAATATTATCTAATAGGTTGCTGCAATCTTCGAGAGAGATTGAAGTGTAATATTTCGACCATTAATTCTCAAATATTTAGTTACGTTTTCAAGAAACTTATCAATCAATATTCTTATACTCTTTTATGAAAGATTTTGTCCAATGTTTTTACAAGGTTTCTGCAATGTGCATTTGAAATTGTATCTGTACTTTTTTTGCAAAAAATAACATTTTTCTGCAATATTGCACACCAATTTTAGAAATGTTTCATAGAAACATAAAAAAAAAATACTTTGACAATATTTTGAGGAATATTATCTGTATGGTTGATGCAATTTTTATCAGACATTGGAATAGAATATTTTCATACATTATCTCTGAAATCTTCAATCAATGTTTTAAGATATGTTTCAGGCAACATTTCCAATATCTTTCATAAATGTTTTTGTGCAGTATTTATGCAATTTTTTTACAATGTTTCTGGGAAATATTTTTGAACAAGGCAAGTAATATTTTAGTGAAATGCTTTTGCAATATTTTTGAAAAGTTTCTTTAAATTATTTTTAAACGTGACAAATAATATTTTACGTAAATGTTTCTGCAATATTTTATATTTACTTCAGGAAACCTTTCATCAAAATAATTTAAAACGCCTTTGAAACCTGTGTGCAACATTATCAAAAGGTTTCATTGTAACATTTTCAAAATCGTTCATAAATGATTTCGTGCAACATTTATGCAATTTTTTTACAATGTTTCTTGAAAATATTTTCGAACAAGGCAAGTAATATTTTAGTGCAATGCTTCTGCAATATTTCTGCAAAGTTTCTTTGAATTATTTTTAAACATGACAAATAATATTTAAGTGAAATATTTCTACAATATTTTAGATTTACTTCAGGAAACATTTCATAGAAATAATTTTGAAACGTCTTTGAAACCTGTGTGCAACATTATCAAAAGGTTTCATTGTAATATTTCTTTGAAATTTTCACTGCAAGATTTCATGCTGTGTGGGAAGCCGCCACTGGTCTCTATAATTAATTTTAAAAATTTCGAATTTAGACTGATTCCGGACAATCCGGGTCCCCTCAAAAACTCCGGGCCCGGGGACGATGTCCCCGTCGTCTCCCCCCCCCCTCTCGTCAGGCCTGTCTGTAATTAATTATAATGCCATATTACTTTAGCATTACTTTACCATTACTTTGCAATTACACTGTAGCGTAATGCTTGCGTTCGGCTGGTCCGCCAGGGTAGTCAGCAATTTTTTCATCATGCCTCAATCCAAAATTCGACTTTCGATACCTGTGGAGCGGGTCGAAAATCGAATTTTCAACCCGAGGGAAGAAAGTGACATATCAAAATGTAAATGGTGGTCAATGTCAAGGTCAATGTCAAGGAAAATTTTCGATTATCGATATGATGAAAAAATAGTATGCATGACTCGGGCCGAGGCAACGATTTCACTCGTGTTATATCAGCTCTCGCTTCGCTCAGGCAGCCAACTTCACACTCGTGAAATCGTTGCATTTCGACCCTCTTCACGCAATATTCTATTTCTAGAAGCCTAGAGTTTTGTGGTACACCGGAGCATTGCTGTATTTCTGCTGGAATGAGGCCCTTCTGCTGGGGGGCCCGGTCAGCAATATCTCTTTAGCTGCCCGTTAAATCCGCCACTGCTTTCCTCGCTGGAGTTGCCCAAAAGAAAATCCGAGCTCGAAAACTGCCTTACCTGCTCCCTGCTTCGCTGAGTAGTAGAACACTTTGTTACAACAATGCTATCGAGGAAAATTTCTTTCTTTCAGTTTTTACATGAAAAATAGATTTTTTTCGAAAAAGCGGCCTTTATCGAGTCTTTATACTTTTTAGAGTATTTTTACAAAAAATCAGACAAAATGGCTTCACCGTTTGGCTTGAATCCTATATTTGCGATTAACAATCGATTTCTAGAGTTCTTAGGAACCTACTTCAAAAGGTACAGGAGACTATCGATTTGGTGGTGCAGTGGGCTTTGACAAACGGCCTCACTCTTAACAGAAGACTTGAGAAGACTTGAGGTGCATGCGTTTGTTCAAGTGCATAACCTTTCGTGACTTTATATCGAGGGATCTGAGCTTGTCCTTCGTCCGTGGAACCACTACAAATGAATAGAGTACTGCCGGGACCGTAAGCATGTTCGTTGCAGATACTTTGATCCTCGTCGATAGTTCGCAGGACCAAACATGTAAAATAGAATTTTTTCCGAAAAAGCGGCCTTTACCGAGAATCTTCATGCTCTTTAGAGTATTTATGCAGGAAATGAGACAAAATGGCTTCACCGTTTGGCCTCAATCCTATATGGGTAATTGTCAAATTGTAGGCAAATTTCAGCACCTACAGTGGCAATCATATTATTAGGAATTAAATATTTCATAACGGAAATTGATCTTATCACATGTAACTATTTTAAATCCAAAAGGGGCAGTCATGAAAATAAAAAATAATAATGAATCCATGGGCAGGCGCATATAATCAGTCGTACGCTGTTCTATTGTACCGTACGGTAATGATGCGAGAAAAATGTTAAAGTTTAACCTTTTTTATTGTTTATAAAAAAATAACAAATTTTAATTATCAAAAGTCACCTACTTATGAAAGAAAACACCACCTAGCAAGTAACGGAATTGTTTTCATACACTTTTTTCACTCCAAAAATGGTTTTTAACGCACGTACGGTAATGACGTTTTTGTTGTCAAGATGCACTTTTCAGTTTTAATATCGGATTCACAGAAAAGAGAGTTAATATTTTAAGCTCAATTATATAAAAACTTGTATTAAACAATACGCCTAATATTTTTGTATTTATTACTCAACTGTAACTACAATATTTTACAAGAAAAACAGACGTACGGTAATGACTTCTGAAATGGAAAAAATTGAGGGACAGACATCAAGGCTTTTAAAATATTATTTATTTGAATTGAAAAAATGTGCATGCATTAAATTTATGTTCATGTGAAGTTTACAAACTTGATACGTTAAGCGTTTTTCAGGTTACTGTCTAAAAAAGCGAAGAAAATCAGTTTATCCTTTTGCAAAGTGAGGTTGGGACGCCGTACGGTAATGACGTTTCGGGTGTTCTTGTATTAAATTAATGTAAATAGGAACAGAAATAAAAAAAAAAGGAACTGCCCATTCTGTAGAGGATGATAATAAGTGTTTTTAAAAATTTTTTTTAAATCGGCACGAGCTTCTAAGTTGATGTTATATTATTGGGACTTCAAGTTTGCCTTCAATTTGACAATTACCCATATATTTGCGATTTGAATTTGATTTCCAGGGCCCTTATGAGTGGCAATAGACCCGGAGAGGTATAGCTTGAAGTCGTCAGCATACTTGTGGTAGTTGCAGTGTGGAAGTTGTAGCTCTCAAAAAATACTCCTGTGGCTCATCACAGAAATAATATAGGTCACATACCTTTCCCTTTTCAACGTCTCGTAGAAGGTAGGAGCGCACCCCTATGACAAGTCAGAGAAATAATGTTGTCAAACCCCTACCCTTTTCCAACGTCACTTGGGGGCGAGAAAGCACCCCTGTGACTGGTTACAGAAATATGGTAGGTCACATATCTTCCCTTTTCCAACTTTTCGTGATGAGCGGGAAGGCACCCCTGTGACTGGGCACAGAAATAATGCTGGTCACATACCTTCCCCTTCCCAACATCTGGTAGGGGGTGGGAAGGCACCCCTATGATTAGCCACAACAATAATGTAGGTCACATAGCTTTCCCTTTTCAACTTCTCGCGGAGAAAGTAATGTTGGTCAAACCCCTACACTTTTTCAACGTACCGTGGGCGGGGGGCGAGAAAGCACTCCAGTGGCTGGTCACAAAAATAATGTAGGTCACATGTCTTCACCTTCTTAAATTTTCGTGGTCGGAGGGAAGGTATCCCTATGACTAGCCACAGGAATGATGTTCGTCAAACTCCTACCCCTTTCCAACGTCACGTGGGACGGGAAAGTACCCTTGAGACTGGTCACAGAAATAATGTAGGTCATATATCTTCCCCTTTTTAACGTTACGTGTGGGGGCGGGAAGGTACCCCTACGACTAATCCCAGAAATAATGGTGGTCAAAACCGTACACTTTTCCAATGTCCCCTGGAGACGGGAAGGCACCAGAGTCCTGTTCGTAAATTTAAAAATGATACACCATCGCGTCGTTTAATTAAACTTTTCTTTTCTTTACGTTTTCCATGTATTTGTATTTGTATTTATTTGTGGAAAGTTCCTAGGGCTAGACAGCTCTATAAGGAACAGGTGATACATGTTAATACAATAGAATATGGTAGCGATCGGTCGGACGATTAAAAATAAAAATAATTATTTAACAAGAATATTACACATAAAAGTAAGTAAATATACGTGATTGAAAGAAAATAGATACATGCAAAGGGTTAATATATCTCACTATTAACGATGGACTTAAGTATTACCAATGAGTGATTTCGAGGGTAGAATTTGAGGTGTTTAATAAGTAAGCAAAAAGAAGTTTTCTAAAGTGATATTGTGAAGGTGCATTTCTAATTGTAAAAGGTATTTTGTTCCAAAGACGGGCACCACGAATCATAAAAGACCTTTGCATTTTACACGTGCGGTGTGGTAGAATTTGTAGTACTTTTTTCCTTTCACGGAGTTTGGAATGTGTCGGTTGATCTTTGTCAATAAAATGGAAGAGATTAAGCAGATAGCGCGGGGCTTGATTAGTAAATATACTATAAAGCAAGTTACCCATATGAAATTGTCTTCTCTTGGCGACGTTCAGAAGTCCTGCTCTTTCTCTGTATTGAGTAATATGTTCACTTTTAGGGATGTTATAGATGAACCGAATGCAAGCATTAAGCGCACGCTCAAGTCTGGCATTCAGCTCATTTATTTATGATTTATTTATGATTTTGTTTAAATTATTATGCATATACAGCAATGAATGATTTTTATTTTTACCACCCAATTAGTTTTCCACTTTTGAATTAAGATACATCTCGACTAATCGAATTCTTGATGTTTTACTAATCTTTGGTGGCTCACTCTTCGCTAATAGAATATGTAACATTTCACTAGTGATTACTTAATATTTATCAATTTTCATTCAAGCAGCAAAAGAGCATACAAAAAATAATTTATACTTTATTAGGCACTGAAGATAATACTTATTCCCGCATTCCAACATTTTTCCTCACAAGAAAAGTGTAAATTGTTCAAATGCATGTTTGTTCTGATTATAAGAAAATGTAAAAAATTATTTTATGTAAAATAAATTATTCTTTCTTTCTCGTATTTATGTATATTGCTATTTCATATAATTTGAGTGTGAATTTTCTTCTATGTATTCGCTACAATTTTGATTCACAAGGTGTTTCTCTAAAACTAACACGTATATTAAAAAAAAAATTGTAAACTACGAGAATCTCAATTTTTACGTAAATTTGATGCTCGCAACCTCTAATTTTTTTTTATCTAAAAAAATTAGGAGACTATTTTTCACTCAGAGAAACTAACTGTTGTGATACCCTGATAATCAAAGCGTGTATTTTCTTTATCATTTTTGTAATCACCGAATCAAAATACATCGGTATACAAAGTTTCAAAAAAATCGTAGGTAAGTACTTTACAGAACTTTATCATACTATTATTGTCATCATTATTTATTATTATAATCGTATTTTATTATCTCATTACATTATATATTCCTCTCCGCCACGAAAACAGGGTACTCGCAGATTTTTGTGCGTTTTGAAACTAAACCGGGTGACTGCAGTCAGGCATACACAGTAGCCAGAGTGTTGCATTTTACAGGAGTAAAACACTCCATTTTCAATTACAGAAAAAAATCAGCAAGAACATTTTCTGGAGAAAGCTCTGTGTCGAGGTCAGTATAATTACCTTTAGATTATGTGGCGAAAATATGACATTAAACAATTCATCCTTGTAAACTAGGGTGGTCCAAATTTTTGGTGATAGATCAACCCCCAATTCGTTCGTCTTCTGGAAAAAGAAAATCCGTAATTATCTTCAACGTTAATTAGTGCCCTGGGCTTCTGAAACTAACATGCGGTTTCAAATGGAAAAAACTCGGTTTTCGAAGAAATGGAAAGAAAGTACTTGTTATAAACTTTTTGTAAAAAAATCCTGTAAATCGTGAAAAATTATTGTCTTTCGGTATTAATAATATAAAGTTGATGAATGTCAAAAGTAGTACTTCTTGTTTAACATATTTTTTAATTACTTGAACAATTCTCATTTGTTTAGACACTTTTTTCACTATAGAATCGTAAATAATTATTATTTCCTAGAATTAATGACAAAATTAACGAATGTTAAGAGTTTAATTCACAACAAAGGTCGTTTTTCTTGAGAACGGCTTGAACGATTTTGATACTGATTGTTAGGCAAGTGTCTTGCATAGTCTCCATACGCTGAGCGTTACCTTTTGAGAATTCGTAGCGTCGCAGCATTTGCTCCGTCATTCCCAACTGTTTTAGCAATATTCACTTGTTTTTTCTTTGTTGGTTCATTCTTCAATAACGTCTGTTGCTCCACTGGAGTTGAAAGTCCTTCTCAGCGTCACAGGATATGTTTCGTCACGAAGTGTTTCAGCGTCATTGTTCCGTGACTTCAACTGTTTCAGCAACATTGGTATGGGGGTCAAAAGGACCTCGGCCTGCAGGCGTATGGATGTGAATGAAATGATCCCTATAAACGGGCTGTTTGTCGGTAACAAAAAGCGTATTCTGCTATGGTTGTGTTCCTAGCCTATAATGCCGACTGTGGCAGGAAGTATATATAAAAGTCTAATTATTTTTAAAATAACAATTAGGTAAGTAAAAAGTTGTTCTAAATCTAGTGTCCTGATTTATGTATAGCTTTTCACGTATATACTTTGCCGTTTGTCCATTGCTGCAAAGGACGTAGCAGACGACAGTTTTTATTCCATCGTATAGCACGTAATCTTTAACAGCTGGACATTTTATCTGCAACAAAATTTAACTTAAGTTTTTTCTGTGAGCTCCCGCGGAAGCTGAGGAATCGACGGTCCCTCTGATCGACGCTATGGTAACGGGAGAGGCCAATCAGGCCCCCAAAAAGAAGAAACGCATCAACGGCTTCCTGAAAAGGAGACTGAAGAGGCAAGCGCAGCAGGCTAGTAGAGCAGCTGCGGGAGCTGGAACGTCGGCAGCTACAGGGCCGACACACAGAGAGTCGTCGGGATCTGGACTGACAGCCGCTCAGAGTACTAACCTCCTAACGATGGTGGTGACCGACACCAACTACCCGGACTCGATGCTCACTATGGAGCAGTATGAGAGGTTCAGGGAGGCTACCTGAAGGGTGCTAGATAGAGTGTCCCCAGATTAATGGCGAAAATTCGTAACCTCCTTCTGCAGGAGAGGGGTCTTCGTATTTGTGGCTGCCGACCTAGCGACTAATGCTTGGCTACTCAAAGCGATGGTCAAGACAAATGAGGGCTACGGCGTGGTTCCTGGGCAAACTGGAAAACCCTTCTGAGGTACTACGGCGGTTGGAGGGATTCAACCCCTCACTTAAGACAGCGTCCTGGCGAATCATCAGGAACGATAGGCCTTAGGAAAAGGACACAGCAGGAGGCACCAGGCATCTCCTAGTTGTGCAGATTCGTGAGTCCCAATCTAATCGCCACTGATTTAGATATTCTTAGCACGGGGAATACCCCGACGTTCCGTAACTTGGTCAGGGAGGAAGTCACTGAGATCACTCTCTATACCAGTAGTTTTAGAGACAATATCAAGAAGTGGAGAGTTTCAGATAACCCACTCTCTCAGATCACTTACAGATAGATTCCGTGTTGAAATCCATTATACCCGCTGGCCTTAAATAGGTCAGAAATCCAAGAAGAACCCCAATCCTTAAGAGGCATTGACTCATGAAAAATTGAGTACCTTGTTTCGTAAGAGGCAAGGGGACTCACGAAAATAAAGCACCCCATCAGAGGAGATTAAAATCGTACTGTAACCTCCACGTGGTGGGCCATGGGAACAATAATTATCGTAGGCTGACTACAGGCGTTCAAACAGACAAGGGAATATTTTAGTACATTTATTATACAGATTGAGAAATTTTGAACTCTTAACTGGGTGTCAACTGAATTCCGAAGCAGTACATTTTTTTTTTGGTGATACTCGTTGCTCTACATACCCATTTCACAATGTACATCGCTCAATTTACGGTGCACTTATGGTTTTGATTTTTTCTAACTATGCTCTACCTCTTCGATCCTCTTGGGGATCAAATATGTTTCAGGACATGAGTTGAAGATTTTTCTGGTGAAAGATGAAAGTGGTACTCGGAACAAAACCCCCCAACAAAAATTCCAAATTTTCAACAACAAAAAAATGAGGTTATGTTTATGGAAAAAAGTTCATAAATATATTTCATCATCATACTAGATAGATAAACGTTTATTTTTCAGCCTGCTGGCCTTAAAAAATTGACTTGCTTACACATCCATTTTTTACAGAATTTCCTTAAAACTAACCCTTAAGAACTAACATCCATCCATTCCTTATCTCTAAGCCGCACGCTCGTGTCGCCTTGCCTTCCTCGCTTCGCCTCGCCTCGCTCGCATGTCCCTACTTTTTTGCATTGCCTCGCTTGCCAACCTCTGTTTTCGCAGCTAATACCTATTACTTATCTACTATTTACAATATTTACATCTTACTTATATCTACTTTCTCTCCTATTTACAATCTTTCCTTCTCCACTCCTCTTCCTCCTTCCTTCTCTTCATCTCCATCTTACCCACCACTCCCTTCACCCATGCTACTGCCCTTTTTTCCCCCTTTTCATGCAACAATGCCTCCATGCTTATCTCACTTCTTTCCACCTCCCCGCACTCCTCCTGCCAGTGCTCCACTCTTGCATCCCCCTTTCCGCACAGTTCACACATCCTCTTCTCTCGAGAGAGCCAAAACCTATTGAAACCCTCCATACAACCACACCTCATCCTCGCTATAAGTTCCTGACTTCCTTTCTCTCCTTTCACATACAAATATTGCGCTCTTGCCCTTGGCATAATCCACACATAGTTCCCGTTCAATCTTGACTCTCTTATTCTCTCTTCCCCTTCTGTCTTCTCTCTCTCCATGCTGTTTTGCTTAACCAATTCATAAACCTTCCTTCCTTCCTCGTGCATCCTTCTCACTTCATCCATCTGCAATCCATTCATTCTAAAATACCGTTCCCTCTCCGCCTCCATCTTCCCACCCCCTCCCCTGTTCTCCTTCTCCCACCAACACTCCCTAACCAGCCTACTTCCCCCCTCTTCCAAAAATGTCTCCTCATATTTACACGCCCGGCTCCCTGCTAGAATTCCTACACTCGTTCTCCCCGTCTCCCTCCTGACAATATAATTAGGCGTGTTCCTTGCCAACCCCAGGGTCCACTTTACATACCTCTCCTGCGTTCTATTTACCTCTTCACTTTCCTTCCACCCCCACACCTCTACCCCATACAATAGCACACTCATCACTAGTGAATCAAACAATTTCATTCTCCTTCCAAGGTCATCTGCGAATAACTTCATTCCCAACCCCCACACCTGCCTCATCACCACATTTGCCCTCCTCACTCTCTCTTTTATGTGACCATCCAATCCCCCATTCCTTCGAAACACGAAGCCCAGGTACACAAACTCTTTCACCTCCTGTACCTCCTTTCCCTTCCACTTCCACTCCCTTCCCTTATCCCTTCCCCCTCCTTTTCTGAACACCATAACCTTGGATTTTTCCGCATTCAGCTCTAACCCCTTTTCATCCAGGTATCTTCTCAACCTCTTCATCATCTCCTTTAAGGCCTCCTCGCTGGTTGCCAGCAACACTATGTCATCTGCATACGCTAGTGACCAAATTCTAACCCCTCCTATCCTTACTCCTCCTACCACCCCGGCCTCCAGCTTACTTTCCATATCCGCAATTAAAATCGCAAAAAGCGTTGGGCTAAGTGGACACCCTTGCCTTAGACCCCTATCCATCCAGAATCCCTCGGAAATCCCCTCCCCTCCTCTTACCTTGTCTTTGGTCTCTTCATATATCTCCCTTACCCTTTCAATTAGGCCTCTCTCTACTCCCCTATCCTCCATTGCCTCCCACAACCTCCCCCTATCCACCGATGGAAACGCGGCTTTGAGATCCACAAAAAACGCGTACACTCTCGTCCCCTTCTTCGCTAATTCTCTATCCACCACGTGCTGCATCACGTAGATATTGTCAATAGTACTCCTACCCGCCCCAAATCCCGCCTGCGTCTCCGGCAATATTCCTTTCCCCTCGACATCCTTCCGCAGTCTCTCTGCCACTACCATCGCGTATACCTTATACGCCGTATTCGTTAGCGTAATCCCTCTATAATTTTCCTGCCTATCTCTATCCCCTTTCTTATACAGTGGCACTATTAGCCCTTCTCTCCACCCTCCTGGGAATCCCTCGCCCCTCCATACTTTCTTCACTACCCCCTTCAGCCTCTCCCTAACCTCTTGTGTACTAAACAGCCATGCTTCGTTCTCTACCCCATCCAGCCCTGCTGCTTTTGACCTTTTCAACTTCCTTATCTGCTTCTCTATCTCTTCGTCATTCAACTCCTCCATCTCTGCCTCCCCCGTTCTTCTACTTCCCCCATCCTTCTTCCTTGAATCCGAGCCCTGGAATGATTCTTTGAAAAACTCTCTCCACTCCTCACTCCCTATCTTCTCGCTAACCCCCACCCTACGCTTCCTAAACCTATTTATTATCTTCCAGACGTCCCCTTCTGTCTTAACATTTGATAACTCCTCTTCCAGATCTTTCTCCTTTTCCTGTTCTTTCTTCTTACACACCAATCTAAACCCCTTCCTCATTTCTACGTACTCCTCCCTTCTCGCATTACCCTCTTTCCACTTCTTGTACTTCCTCTTCACCTTCCTCTTCATCTTTTTACATTCCCTATCCCACCACGGCTTCACCATTCCTTTCTTCTTCTTTCTAAATACCTTCTTTTGCACACAACCTTTCACCTTCTCTTTCAGATCCTCCCATATCTCTTCCACCGACTCCCCTCCAAAGCGTACCTTTCCTAGCTCCTCTTGATACTTCTCCACCGCCTCCCTCGTCCAGGTCACCCTCTCCCCTATCGAGACTTCTTCCCTGCCTTGTCTTCCGCCACCCTCACCTCTTATCCACAGACTCAATGGCTGATGGTCTGATTCCACCCTCCCCTCTACTGCGAATTTTTCCGTCTCCTCCCATCCATGCATATTCATGACCACATAATCTATCACCGATACCCCCACCTTACTTACATATGTGTATTCTCCCTCTTCGTCCCCATTTGCCATACCATTCGCCACTGCCCACCCTCTATCCTCCATCCAGTCCCTTAGAATATCCCCCTCCTTATTTATTACATTATCCTTCGATTTCCTCTCGAAGCTCTCCCCTTCCCTGTAAAGTCCCCCTTCGCTCCCCATTCTCGCATTAAAGTCCCCACCCAGTACCACCATACCCTCTTCTCTTTCGCCCAGCAGGTCTTCCACTCTTTCTTTAATTCTTTCCATCCCATCCTTGTTGTACACTGTCACAAACTTACACTTTATCCCTCCTATTTTTATTTCCCTCATTTGCACTCCCTCCCCCTCTTCCTCTCCATGAACTTTTTCCTCTAATCCATCTCTAATCCCGGTTATAATTCCCCCACTGGCCCTTCCTTTCTTCTTCACTCTGACCGCCTCCTGAAGTCTCCACCTATACCCCCTTGGTAGCTTTGGCTCTATTCTATCCCATTCCTTTCTTTCTACCCACGTCTCTACCAGTCCAACAACATCAAATTCCTGGATATACCGCCAGAACTCCTCGTCCTTCTTCTTTACCCCTGCTACGTTCCAGTACAACACCTTCACTACTCCTCTACCCTGCGTTACCCCCACCCCCCTACTTCCTACGAAACAAATCCCCCTGCACTTCCTTCAACACCTCTCTCTCCTCATCCCACACCCACATCTTCCCGTCTACTCTTATTTTTCTATATCCTACCTTCGCCGATCTCCCTTCTCTCTTCTCCCTCCTCGCCCTGTCATAAAGCATTCTCTGTACATCCCTTTCCTTTCTCGTCAAATCGTGATCTATGAAAACTCCCGCATCCTGTATCCTACTCTTATTCCGCATTACCCCCAGCTTTTCTTCCCAGCTCTCCAACTCCACAACCGCCACTTCCTTCTCTTTCCTCCCCTCCAACTTAATTTTCCCTACCCTGCCTTTAACCCACCCTATGCTCTGTAGCAGCTCTTCCACGCCCTCCCTTTCTTCTCCACTCTTTAACTTCAACCCTCTTATCACAATATTATTTCTCCTCTCTGCCTTCTCTTTTCTCTCCATTCTCAACTCCATTGCCCTTATCCGTTCCCTATCCGCCCTCTCCTCCTTTTCATTCCTAAGCTCTCCTACTTTATCTTTTATCATATTCTCTACCCTTTCCCAAATACCTTTAATCTCACTTCCCCCACCTCCGTCACCTACTTCCATTTCCGTCCTGCCCTCCACCTTCTCAAGTCTCTTTTCCGTCCTTTCCTGCCACAGCCTGATCTCCTCTCCCATCTGCTTTATTTCAACTTCCTTCTCTTTCCTTTCCCTCTCTAACCCCTCTACTCTCTCCCTCATCTCTTTCATCTCCTTTTCCCATTTCTCATCTCTAATTCTCATTTCTTCCCTCATACCTTCCACCTGCTCTTTAGTCCCCTTCACGTCCTTCCTTAGCTCCCTGATCTCGCCTACCAGCATCCCGATAGCCTCCTTCTCTGACAATCCCTCCATTTTTTTGGGGGGTGACCTACGTGTTCTCACGCTTTTTTTGAATGGACTCTCCAATTCGCTTTTGTCCGGACTCTCTCGGCTGTCTCTCTTCCTCTTCAAGAGATCCTCCCCGTCACTTGTGCTCGACTCTCTCTCCCTTACCTTCTCGCTTCCTTCGTTCCGCCTTCCCCCTCTCCCAGACGCGCTACTCGACCCCGAGCCACGCCTTGTTGTCCGTCGTGGCACGTGGAAAATTTCCTCCCCGTCAACTTCACTAGCAGCACTGACAGCACTCTCACTGCTTACCTCCCGCTCTGCCGCCGGTAACTGGGAATTCTCCATGCAACACCCACCGCGGCCGACAGATGTCTCTGCAGCTTCGCCGCCAAATTTTCCCTTTATTTCCCTTGTTTTTTTTCTTTTTCTATAACTTACGGCCCCTGCAGACACCCCTTTCTCTCCCTTTACATCCCCTAACTCTGCTATAACCACCCCTGAGCCCTCAAATGCCCAAGACTCCCGACCGCAAGCTCCTCCGACTGCTTGCCAACCTAACCTCACTTTCACTATCTACCTTAATCCCACCTCACTCCCTCGTCAAAAACCACTTTTTATCTCCCCAATCCACCCCACACAACTCTACTCACCTCCTCGGCTTCCACCCTCACACTCCACTCACACCTTCCACACAAATTCAGTAAAATCCTCTCACCACCTGTCACCAAACACGTTCTCACTTCCGCCACCAACATGCAAGTCCTCATCATCATACTATTGAGTCCCATAACATATTTTTTGCTCATAAAAATCGATCAAGCCGTTCTCAAGAAAAGCGACTTTTTCGATTTTCCTTCTAACCCCATAACTCCCATAAGAATCATTCCTGGGAAATCATACTCCAGGATATTTCACTACCGATTGATGCCATCTAATAATAAATATTCGTCCGACCACTTATACGTGTCCGGTTCTTTTATCCATTTTTTCGAAAACCGAGCTTTTCCCATTTGAAACCCCATGGTTATTTCAGGAGCCCGGAGGCGAGGGTTATCGTTGAAAAAAAGCAAAATTACGGATTTTCTTTTTCCGGAAAACGAGCGAATTGGGGGGATCGTTGAACCAAAAGTGGAAAGTTGAATTTTTGGACCACCCTATTGTAGACGTATTATGCGATCTGCCGAAACCCTGAAGCAACTAAATCGTCCCATCCCATTTTCAGCCTGAGATGATTTTGAAGGGAAAGAGTCAAGCTTTCTTTCAAAACTATTTTCAGGAAAATAAAAAGGGTCACATTTGGTGGAAAACTAAAAAAAAAATTAAGTGGAAAAATCAAGGTCAAATTATATTTTTGATACTCCAATACCCCTACATAAAAGTTGAATCGGGCAACTGTAGTAGAAGTTTTGTATTTACATACTCTCAGGAGTTACTCTCAATGCCCTTAATTTTTTTTAAATATTTCATCCGGTTTGGAATTTTTTTTTAATTTGATTAACTGCAATGGTCGAATTTTTAGCAATCTTCCATAAGTATTTTTTATTGAAGCCTAATATATTTCAATTTTTATCAATTTTGGCTCAACCAAAAAACATGTTTCATCTAGAAATGAAATGTTACTCTTTTGATTTTGCATACTATTTCGAAATTCTATCTTTTGAGTATTTAAAGATGTTGTGTTACTTCACACATATCAAGATATATTATTATCATTTCTTAACATATCATTTCATTCGACGTTTTGCGATTTCAATTGAAAATTTTGAGATCAAGAACACTGCTTGAAAAAAACATACATTTTCCATCATATACTTCCTATTTTCAAATTCGAATGTAGACAAAAATTAACACTCTTTCAAATTTCCAGCAAAGCTTTTATTTTTTATCCAACTTTTTCGATTTTCGTAGACAAATCTATATTGATTCTTCATCTCATGTCCAATAGACATAAGGAGACCAAAGTAGTTTTTATCTAAAAAAGCACATTTTTGTCGTATGAAAATGGTTACAATATTTCCCGTTCCCGTGTGTGGCGCTAGTGCGGCACGCGAATTGAATGGTAGCTGCCTTCGTTGACATTGACTTATTTTGAATTATTTCCCTTCGCGGTATAAAGATTTGAATGGAGAATAATAAGGATTTTGATTTCAACGCGAAAGTCAGGGTTATTGTATTTTTTACATAATGAATTTTTCACCAGTTTAAAATGCACCGAGGGTTCCTTTGGTCTTTTGAATTTAGTTTCATTGTGGTTATATTCGGGTTTTTGATGTTGTTGAAAGTTCAAATTTTCTCTTTTCAATCCTTAGTACCAGGTTGAAGGAAAATACATAATGGCGGCCATCGATATGCGTACCACACTAGCGCCGCGCTCGAGAAGATTTAGCATTTCGATGTGTTATTGCACATCGGACAGCAAAATGCTCGTTTTTGGTGAAGTCAATGTACAGGACTTTGGGCTCCTTATGCCTATTATCCATGCTTTGCTGTTTTTTTTTTATTATTATACCATTAAGCCATTTCCCTTTCGGGGTAGGCGTGACTTACTCGGTTGGAAAGTAGTGGGATAGGTATATAGGTGTAAAGTAGGTCGTTATATGGTATAAGGTAGATAGGTATATAGGTATATGTGTTATGGTATAGATATTTTAGATTGATCTGGAGTTTTCGTGTTATTTATTCAAATAACACGTTCACTCCGCAACACTGCTCCGACCCAGGTTGCTGATCAATCTCTCTAGCGATTACCCCAAGTGAGGAGCCTCACAAAATTGTTATGTATGGTTCCCCACTTGGGCCCATTAGTATCCAAGGTCTTTGTTTCAGGCATCATTCACTCTATTGTCACTCTGCTTATAAACTATTTGTCGCCACACATTTCTGTCCTGGCATACTACTCTAGCTTCATTTACGTCCATGCATTTCTTCATGCAAGCTCTTCTGTTCCTATGACTTCTTATGTCTCTTCGGATCAATGTCTCATTTACAGATTCTAACCATTCTTTCGGCGGTCTACCTCTGGGCATTCTGCCATTTACTTTACCTTTATATACTTGCTTCGTCAGTCGTTCATCTTTCATTCTTTCAAGATGTCCGAACCATCTTAACTGATTTCTTTCCCATATGTCAACTAGCGTGTCTCCTGTACCACATTCTTTGAGGATTATCTCGTTTCGGACTTTGTCCATCAGTGTTTTTCCGCATATTATGCGCAGAGGTTTCATGCCGATCGCGTTGATTTTTCTCCTGTCCTTTTCTTGACAGGTCCATGCCTCGCTACCGTATAGTACAGTTGGTACGAATATGGAATTATGTATGGCCATTTTAGCTTTTTTTGATATGTTTTTATTCGTGAGGATGGATCCTGCTCTACCGATAACCTGCTTACCCTTATTTATGCGCCTATCTAATTCCCCATCTATTTTTCCGTCGCGAGTGAATAGACTACCTAGATATACGTACTTGTCAACTTGTTCTAATCTCACTTCATTTAGGACAATGTTGCATATTGTTTTCTCACTTTTTCCCTCAAAAACCATGACTTTCGTTTTATTCACGTTAATTTTGAGGTCCATGTTCTTCATGCTTGTGTTAAGTTTATTCAACATTCTTTGCAAGTCTTCGACTGATTCTGCCATAACAATCTTGTCATCTGCGAAAGCCAACCCACGTACTTTGACGGTTTCGAGATCTATACCTTTTTCGTTGAAGAGGGCAGTTCTTAGACACTTATCCATGAATATGATAAATAGCCACGAGGACATAACGCATCCTTGTTTCACGCCTTGCATTATATCGAACCAGTCACTCAGTTTCCCATTTACCCTTACACTTGCTTTACTACCCGTATATATTGTTTTTATTGCTTGTAGGAGCCCTCCATTCACTCCATACTCTTTAAGGACTTTCCAAAGTTTACTTCTATTTACCGTGTCGAAAGCTTTTTCTAGGTCAATAAATGCACAGAAAACTTTCTTTCCTACTCTCAAGCTTTTTTCTGTGATCTGTCTTAGGCTAAATATCTGATCTGTACATGATCTTCCTGGCATAAATCCACTTTGGACTTCCCATATCTTCTCTTCTGTAATTTCCATTACCCTACGAATAAGTATTTTTGAGTATATTTTACTTACGGTACTTAGTAGGCTGATACCTCTGTAATTACTGCAGTTGTTTTTATCTCCCTTTTTATATATTGGTACAATAATCGCCTTTCTCCAATCGTCTGGGATTTCTCCTGTCTCGAAACATAAATTTATCAATTCGCACAACCTGTGAGGTATGTACTCGCCACCGTATTTAAGCATTTCAGCGCTAATACTGTCTAAACCAGCAGCCTTACCGTTTTTCAAGTTCTTAATTATATCTCTGACCTCAGTGACAGACTTTTTCAATTGGGTTTTCTATTGCATTATGTTCAATGTCGTAGTTTTGTTGCCCTATATCTTCACCTCCTAATAGTTCTTTAAAAGAGTCTTTTAAAGCGTCTACTATCCCGTCTATATCATATAGCATTTCACCTTTGCTGTTTCTCATGCTAAAAAACTCTGTACTTTTATTTCCCTTCATCTCTTTAAATAATAGTTTCATAATTCCTTCAAAGCAGTTTTTTATTTTGTTCTCTTCTTCTGTTCTGGTTTTCTCTTTACTCTCTTTGACTAGACGTTTAATTTTCCTCTTTTTGTGTCTGTAATCATTTTTGAGTCTATTTCTCTCCTCATCGCTAAGACCTGTCATGTTCAACGTTCTTTTGTACGCTTCTTTCTTTTCTTGTTGGGCTGCCGCAATTTCATCGTTCCACCACGCATCGCCAGACTTTTTTCCTACCCTCGCCATACCACACACTTCAATCGTAGTGTCAACAATGGTATCCCGCAATAAAGCCCACGCACCTTCTACATCTTTGTTCCTTTCAAGCGACTCCCAAATTGCCTTATCTATGCGTTCGTTTATCTTATTCTGAAAATCTATTCGTAATTCCGGTTTCTGTAAATTTTCGACCTTGATTCGCGTTTGTTTCGTTTGTTTGGTTCTCTTTCTTCTCCACCCCCGCCCTAAGTTCATCCTGGAGACTAAAAGGTCATGATCAGTATTGCATTCGGCCCCCCTCATGACTCTTGTATCTGTAACTAGTTCTCTTAGTCTTTCATCTGCAATAACGAAGTCAATTATACTGCGGTTATTTCCTTTACACCAGGTGTAAGTATGGATCATTTTATGTCGAAACCAGGTATTTGTAATAAATAGGTCCTTCTCTAAGCATAAGCTAACTAATTTTTCCCCGTTATAATTTTTTCTTGTTGGATCCCCAAAATTACCTAGTACCCCTCCTGTATCTGTATCCTGACGTTGGACGCCGACCCATCCGTTCATATCTCCTAACAAAATTATTCTGTCACCTTGGTCGCAAGTACTTATTGTATCATTTAAAGTGTCCCAGAAGGCGTCCTTAACTTCCCTCGAATCGCTATCAACTGGTGCGTAGCACGCTATGATAAATAATCTTCTGATTCCTACCTTCATTCTAGCCCATAGCAATCTGGGTGATACAAAATTATGCCCTATGAGATGCTGTCTTGCTTTTTCATTCATAATTAAACCGACCCCTTGACTACGATGTGATTCGCTATCTACTCCTGACCATATTTCACAACCGCCTTCCAACACCCCATTTTCTATTTTTATAAATTCGCGACCCTTTTTCTTCGTCTCAGGTACACAAAGAATGTCTAGTTTCGAGGGGTGTCTCACTCAGGATTCAAATGAAATCGCTCGTACAAAGTAAACGAAGTCGTACGAATCCTAACGATTTTTATGAATTCTGACATTGACGAACCGGAATCCTTTTTTTGGAATCAGGAGCTACGAACGCTATACAGTCACAGCGTTGCGGAACGTTGTACCTACGGATTCGTACAGAGTCCCACAAAGTTTGACGAATCCGAACGAATCCAAGCAGTGACTGCGAAGCGCGGAGTCGTACAATGTGTATGACGTACGAGTGACACACTCAGTGCTGAAATATTTCCTTTTTTTCTAATGATTTCTGAACATTAAAAATGATTTAAAGAACATTTACAAATGGTTTCAAGTTGAAGTGTCAATAGGGAAACTAAGAATAAAAATTAATATAAGAATTTAGTGATTAATATAATAATGAACTATTACAATTTAATTAATTCTGGAGTAAAAGAAAATTATGTTGACTTTGTCCTTAATTTTTAACGAGTAAAAATTAATTGACCAATTTAATTAATTTATTAATGTATAATTACAAATAGTTTTATTAATATTTAATAGTAAAATACCTTGAACATTTTCCAGAAAGTAGGCCTGAGTAGAGTAAGGGTTTTTTATCATAAAATCACAGTTTATTATAGAAGTCGTTTTAAATGTTTCTGGAAAAATTTTTATTGGTTTATGTTTAATTGAAAAACAATAATTTTGAGTTTGGAAGATTGTAAAATGTATGAGGAGAGAGAATATCAAAGACTTTAAGACAATTATTTTAATTTTTTAGGATTAAAAATAATTTTAGGTAAGCTCAATTATGCAGGGAGTCAAGAGAATGAAAAAATATTCTTAAGCTCGTTCTGAAGATTCATGGGAAAATTTTAAATGACTTTTTCCTTAATGAATTCTAAGACAAAATTGAAAAATAATACAAAACATTTTAAATTAATTCCTAAAATTTTGAAAAAGAGTGTAAGAAATTTAAAAGCAAAATTTTGCCACAATACATAATATTAGAACAAATTTGAGTAAGTATAAGAGATACTTAAAAGTTTTGGCAGGATTGAGAAATAATAAAAATTTATAAGATATTTTAGGCATTTTGCAAGGTTTCAAGAAAATAAAAAAAATTCTTCAGGTTTTGAAAAATTAATTTCAAGAGAATATTGAAAAAGATTTCAAGACATTCGCAAAGATTTCGAAAATTTTCAAAGAAGAATCTGAAAGATTTTAAGACAATTTTTAAAATTTTGCAGAATTAAAAAAAAGTCACGAAAATATTGAATAATTTTTAAATATCAGTGGGCTTAAAAATTTTGAAAGAATACAAAAATGAATTTCTCGAGATTTATGGGAAAATTTTTGAGGATTTTCCATTTTGAAAAACGAACTTTAAAGACATTTTTTATTTCTTCCAAACTTCTGAAAGTCCTGAATATCTTTTTAAAAGGCTCGAATTTTTACTAATATTTTTTTTAATCCTGTAAAATAATTTTTTTTCAAATCTTCTGGATTCTTTTTTAACACATCAAAAATATTCAAAAATATGTTCTAATTTTCTGAAGAATTTTATAAAATTTATATTCATATAAGTTTAAAAACCAACTGATTGATATGCTCCTTACTTTTGGGTGGGATATGTTGGATGTAGTAAGTAGGATATACGTCGGGGGGGAATAGCTCTGCGTCTGCTAAGAGGAAGGGAGGAAGAGTTATCTCATGAGATAATAAGAGACAGGAGATGTAGGGGAACCATAGGAGGGAGTGAGAGGGAAGGTTTCCATCTTAGTAATGGAGGGATGTATGGTGGATAGGCTTCAAGGGAGGTAAAAGGTGGGTGTGGTCATAGGATAGAAAGAGATAGCGGGTAGGAGAGTGATCTGGAGAGTACAAGAGGAGGGAGTGAGAGGATAAATGTCGAGGGAGGTGGAAAGAGAGAGCGATGTGTCTATCTCCTAAGATAGAAAGAGATAGGGAGTTGAGCCAGCGTTTTCTTTTTCTCTTTTCTCCTGAAAGAACTTAGTTAGAGGAGATCTGGTTGTTGGTCGTGGGAGAGGGGAGAAGTTAGTCAGTGTATCGGCTGAGAGGGCTGGTATGCCAGCTGTCTCAGCGGAAACGGGCCTGCTGGTATGCCAGCTAACCCGTTAGCGGAGGAAAGAAGGGGGAGAAGTGAAGTGACCAGTACAAAAAAAAAAAAACTTAGAATGGTATGTTTTTTTCGAATTTTCTTTATTTAATTTTGTCTAACTATAGTGAATTTACAGATAAGCAAGTTGGAAAGTAAGGCGTGGAAGTTCATTGCGCTTCCTCCCAAGAGGGCGAAGGCGATGCGTCGTCGATTGTCCTCTGGCTGGCAACCAGCTGGAGGACTCTGGCGGTAGAGAGAGAGAGAGAGAGATCTGTTGTGCACGGCAATGGCTTGCGGTGAAAAAAAACCTAGGGCTGGCAACCAGCTGTAGGTACCTATGGCTGGCATCCAGCTGTAGGGTTTAAGTGAGAGGGTTCTGGCATCCAGCTCCCAAACACTTTCTGATCGTTCTGGGCTCGTGCACGCCCTTATAACGGGGAAGCTGCGTGGGCGTTGCGTGGGAGTCGAGCGGAGAGGGTAGAAAATCGTTGGTGGGAGATGCGCGCGTCGAGTTTCGAGGGCGCTCTACTCGCGACTCTCGCCTCTACTCGCCCTGCGCCTTGCTGACGTCACTGCTGACGTCACTTCATGGAGTACCTGTTTCTCTCTCTTTCTCACTTACGGGTCTTATTACTAGTGATTATAATTTAAAATGGTTGCCTATTGAATGAATAAACGTCGTCTGCGAGAGTGTTTTAAATCTACCAATGAAAGAGTCTCGCTCTATACAAGCCGCGTATAACATGATAATACATCTCTTGTTATATGTAATTTCAATATTTGTGTTACTCGAAAAAAAAATTTTCAACCCATGGCACACTGGTGCGAGTACGCACCGAAGAAAATTTCAATTTTGTAGAATTCAAAGGGAAATGAAT
>CAKNXH010063969.1:0-44406 GCA_932178445.1 Andricus quercusramuli | reverse complement strand
CTTTTCAGGGCCACATGAGTCAAAAATGGCTGAGAGTATGACAATCTTCAAGGAGTGAGCTAGATTCTTACTTAGTGGAGCACGAACGCCTACCTAAAAATGTCCCTTTTCAGGGCCACATGGTATGGAAAGTCCGATTGAGCAACCTCCCCGTGGTGCATATCAGGTCACTATAAAACATATGACAGCAAGGATTCTTTTGCAAGACACTTCGAATTGATTCCGCAAAAAATCAAGCCTATTCATGACAAATTGGTCAAAATGTGCATTTGTTCAACAAAATTTTTTAAATAATTACCACTTTCTATCACTATTGAAAATATGACAGCAAAGAGTCTTTTGCAAGACATTTCGCAATGATTCCGAAAAAAAATCCAACCTATTCATGAAAAAATGGTCAAAATGTGCATTTGTTTATAAAAATTGTTTAAATAATTATCAGTTTCTGTCACTATTAAAAATATGATATTAAAGTGTCTTTTGCAAGACATTTCGAATTAATGCCGCAAAAAAAATCAAGCCTATTAATGAAAAAATGGTCAAAATGTGCATTTGTTTATAAAAATTGTTCAAATAATTGGCAATCATTAGCTATCCTTAACTTATTGTAAGCGCACATCATTATCTATGATACTTCATGCAAAAGCTATGGGTTAAAATTAGCTAATGATTGCGAATCACGAAAAAATGACTTTTGTTAATTAATTTGTTTATATTATTAAAAAATTTTGTTATTACGCTACTTCACTGAACATTATTTTTAGTTATTTATTACATTTATTTATGATCTTTTTTAATGAATTTGAAAGTCTTAGAAGAAATGGTATCACGGAAAAGTTTAGCAACAAAAAGTTGTAACTTTGTTGTTAAATAACAAATTTCTGTTGAGTCGAAATAAAATATCCGCAGTTATTCATTATAGATAGATAGATAAACGTTTATTTTTC
This sequence comes from Andricus quercusramuli, assembly GCA_932178445.1. Classification (NCBI taxonomy): domain Eukaryota; kingdom Metazoa; phylum Arthropoda; class Insecta; order Hymenoptera; family Cynipidae; genus Andricus; species Andricus quercusramuli. The sequence continues at coordinate 43,459 of CAKNXH010063969.1, read as the reverse complement.
AGCCTGCTGGCCTTAAAAATTGACTAGCTTACACTTCCATTTTTACAGAATTTTCTTAAAACTAACCCTTAAAGACTAGCATCCATCCATTCCTTATCTCTAAGTCGCACGCTTTTATCGCCTTGCCTTTCTCGCTTCGCCTCGCCTCGCACGCATGTCCCTACTTTTTCGCATTGCCTCGCTTGCCAACTTCTGTTTTCGCTCTAATACCCACTACTTATCTACTATTTACAATATTTACATGTTACTTATAGCTACTTTCTCTCCTATTTACAATCTTTCCGTCTACATTCCTCTTCCTCCTTCCTTCTCTTCATCTCCATCTTACCCAACACTCCCTTCACCCATGCTACTGCCTTTTTTTCCCCCTTTTCATGCAACAATACCACCATGCTTATCTCACCTCTTTCTACCTCCACGCACTGCTCCAACCAGTGCTCCACTCTTGCATCCCCCTTTTTACACAGTTCACACATCCTCTTCTCCCGTGAGAGCCAGAACCTATTGAAACCCTCCATGCACCCACACCTCATCCTCGCTATAAGCTCCTGACTTCCTTTCTCTCCTTTCTCACATAAATATTGCGTTCTTGTCCTTGGCATAATCCACACATAGTTCCCATTAAACCTTGACTCTCTTATTCTCTCTTCCCCTCTGCCTTCTCTCTCTCCATGCCATTTTGCTTAACCAAGTCATAAACCTTCATTCCTTCCTCGTGCATCCTTCTCACTTCATCCATCTGCAGTCCATTCATTCTAAAATACCTTTCCCCCTCAGCCTCCACCTTCCCATCCCCTCTCCTGTTCTCCTTCTCCCACCAACACTCCCTAACCAGCCTACTTCCCCCCAGTTATTCATTATACCTGGAAGCCTTACGGTCATTTCTAAAAAAGAAACATCAAAATCCGTTAAGAATTGCACTGTCGGTCGATTTTTGTCCAAAAAAGGTGCTTTTTTCCTCACTGCGGCGTATGTACAAGATTTGCGGAAACTCATTTTTTCATGTTTTGCGTAAAAAAAACTTTATTTTTTATTTTTGATAAACTGAAAAATATACATATTAGACTTTTATGTAATAAAAAATAATTATATTATTTAATTATTTTTTTATTAAAATATACGATCTGTCTAGAAACTAGTCGATCCGAGCGTTACATCTCACTCTAACCACTGGACAGTCAGCCTGTGGCGCGCCAATGTCAACTTACGACGAACTAGACAGAAACAGTACAGCGCCACGAAATTTTTCCACACGGGTAGAAATCACTCATTTGTAACTCTCTTATCTAAGTTAGCCCCTCAATACCTCAAACGAATGTAACACCTTAACTCGTATTTTAATTTATACATCTCAATTACATCCCTCGGTTTATAGGTTTGCGACAAGATATCTAATACTTTGTTGTAACTCGGCCATCCTAATTCAATATTGATCCTTTTCAATTAAGATAGAACAGAAATCTATTTTATCATGAATAATTTTATGCAAAATGAGCACGAAAAAGATTCAGAATTAACAAACAGACATCTAAACTACCTTACTTTTCGGCTCACAATAAGAGACAAAAATAACCAATTGAAAAAAGAGGTAGAAAAGGAGAAAAAATACATTAAAATTTTCGGATTGTTTCTTTTTCCTATTCGTGAAAATGTGAAAATCTAAATAGATTGGTTTTGAATCACCCACAGAAAAAATCCTCTTCAATGTCGCACAATTACGCTAGCACATTCGCTCTCGCACTTATTATTATCTAATAATGTGTTAAAATCTCTGATTTACTACATAATTATAACTTTCAGAATATTCTTCGACTAGGGAATGTATTGTTAGTAAGAGCATAAGTAACTCCTGTTCCTAGAGGGCTATTCAGCCCTAGGGACTTATGCTAAATAAGTAAAATGAATACATAAAATAATAATTATTATAATATTCCTATTACAAAATGTATTGTTAACATTTTTATTTAATATCACTCTCAGTATAATAATACATATATAGTACCGTAAGCGGGCGGTTAAATAAATATGCCTGTTCCATCGTGAAGGGCCGGGGTGGGGGGGGGGGGGTCCAGCGCCTAGCCCCCCGCCTCTGTCTAGGCCACTGCATAATTTTACTGAATAATCATATAATATTTGAGTCATAAAAATCCTCTTCATGCTGATAATCGCTCATCATTTTCTCCAAAATACTGAATAATTCCCTGAACCTGCTATTTTATGTAAAGGGTCTCATTTTTCACAGGTGCATCGTTAAAAACAATAATTATTACAGGGTTGACCAATTCTCTGAAATCCGTTTATCGAACCAGACGAATTTTCGTAAGACTTGATACTCAACTTTCACCGGACACGGAATCCTCTCTCTGCACCTTCAATGAACCAGACAGAATTTTGTTGTTTCTCCCTTAGAAAGTTTTCTAAATTAATTACAGGTATCCTGCAATTTATTTTAAATATACTTTCAAATCGTTAGAAGAAGTTAAATTTCACATTCATTTCAATTTCAATTTCATGGGAATTGTTCGTTTTAAAAATTTACAAAAATTGTACAATTATATACAATGAATTTTGCTAAAAAAAAACTGCTGCCAGCTTGATGCGACTCCAACTGCGGAGAAGGGCATAAGCGCGAGTTCAGTTAGATTGTTATGAAATTCTTTTAAAAAAACCGAGATTTCAAACAATTCTTTCGCCACGATGTATATTAGAATTTTTAGATATTTTGAGCCAATAATCTTATTTTTGAAAATTTGTGGGTTAGGTCCTTATGGCATGCTACCCTTCAATTAATGAACGCTCTCTATTCATAATGTGGTTAAATAACAATGAAATGTTCAATGTTGGAAACATGAGAAACATTACTTCGGAGGAGGAGGGCGTAAAGCCCCCCGTAGTATACTGGAAACTGGATTTATGCACCATTTAGGTGATGGCCTTTGATGCAAATCCAGGAACTCCGAATGTAAATAAGCAGGATCGCGTGAACAAGGTTTCTTTTGTATTTGGAGACATAAAGCAACCTAATGCGACTAACGTGGTGAGTGCGGTCCTCGGGCTGTTTGTCACACTTGACTGAACACAACCTTCCCTCTCGGCCCCGCGACTTCTCTCATCCTGAAACCGCGGAACGGGATAAATTCTCGAAACGCACAACCCGTTGGGAAAAATTTCGTGGCGCTGCACTGTTTCTGTCTAGTCCGTCTTGAGTCGACACTGGCGCTCCACAGGCTGACTGTTCAGTGGCTAAGCTGGGATCTAACTTTCGGATCGACTAGTTTCTAGACAGATCTGAAATTTTTATAAAAAATAATGAATAACACAGCCATACAAAGAAAAATTTGTTTTCGGGTCTGGAGGTCAGATCATGTTAACTATATGTTTTCGGGGTCGCTGAATCCAAATCCGAGGTCCGAAAAATCCCAGCACGTCAGGGTTCTGACATAACCTCAAAAAACCTCATAAAATTTTATTTTTTTCGGTCTGGAGGTCAGACCGTGTTTACTATATGTTTTTGGGATCGCTGAATCCGAATCCTGAGGTTACGAATCTTTGCATCGTAAAACGCTTGTATGCACCTGCCATGACGGCATCGAAGCCGTAATCCAGGAACTTAGTCGGATCACAGGATCACTCCGTTGCCCACCGTCACGGCGAGAGGGTGTCCTCGATGCAGACACGCGTAAGTCGGATGAATAAATTTCACGAGTTTCTTTGAAAATCAAAACCATGACGTGCTAAAGTTTTTTAGACTACGGATTCGGAATAAGTGACCCTAAAAACATATAGTAAGCATGGTCTGATCTCCAGAACCAAACAAAAATTTGTATACGGTTTTTCGAGGATATGTCAGAACCCTGACGTTCTGGGGGTTTTCGGACCTCGGATTCGGAATCAGCGACCCCAAAAAACATGGTCTGACCTCCACACCCAGAAAAGATTTTTTATGAGCTTTTTTGAGGATGTGTCAGAACCCTGACGTGCTGGGGTTTTTGGACTTCGGATTCGGATTCAGCGACCCCAAGAACATATAGTGAATGTGTTCTGACCTCTGGAGCCGAAAAAAGATTTTTTATGACGTTTCTTGAGGTTATGTCAGAACCCTGACGTTCTGGGGTTCTTTGGACCTCGGATTCGGATTCAGCGTCCCAAAAACATATAGTAAACACAGTCTAAACTACAGACCCGAAAAAAGATTTTTTTTATGTGGCTGTGCAATTGAATAACATGATTATTTGTTATGTCATAAGAGTCCAATATATAGATTTTGGAGTTAATTAAAAATATAAAAAAAGTTCTTGTAAACAAAAAATGAAGATACATTAAAAGTGCTTGATGTGTGAATAAATCATTGAAAAAAATAAAGTTTGTATGATTTTACTGCGATTAGGCTACGAAATAATGATTGCTTATTATTATTCTAAATAATTAATACGTAAGGCTTAATTGTCATTCACGCAATCAATAAATAATTAAAATAAATTGAATAGATCATATATAATAATATTTTATTTTATGTAATATCATCAATATTATGCATATTATGATTATTATAAATTCAATATAAATCTATTATAACTTTACTATATCATTCAATTGAAAAAAAATGTTTTTAAACATTCTTAAATAAAATCGTTCTTAAGAACACAGTTCTTGTATTAAGATTTGATTACTTTCAAGATCACCTTCAACATTCTAATTTCCTAAATATTTTATTCAAAAATGATTATTTCATGAATTCACCTCTGTAATTTTTGTTTAAGTCGAAACCGTGATTCTATCTAGAAACTAGATAAAATCTGGTTAATCTTTATATGTGACGTTATTATTGCTAATAATTGAGTTGATATGTACCCGAGAAATCGTGCTTGCGCTCGAGATCCCGTGAAACACCTCCCACCACTCACCACTACATCTCCGCGTCTCATCTTTACCCCGTCCGTGAGCATCGCCGCTATATGCGTGAGAATATAGTGGCAAGCAGAGAGGGAAGATTTCGTGGTCTTCTCTCTCTTCTAAAAGTCGCGTCTATCGGGTCGACTTCGACCGCCTGTCCTGAAAAATCTCGCTTTCCAGAGTAAACCCCCTTTCTTCGGCGCACGTCACATATATTCAAATTCGTAACGAACTTCTTATAGATAGCACCAACACTGGACTGGACAGGAGCAAAGTTTTAATCAAACACGTAGTAAAACTAGACAGCGCCAGTGTAGCGCCAGGCTAGTATTGCGTGAATAGACAGGCTTGAAAAAAACCGTACTCACTTTAGAATGGTTCAAGACTGCCACGAAATTTTTTCACGCGGGAAATTCAGGTTCCTGTATATTATATACTATATGTGGGTATCCGCATGAAAAGGTCCCTTATCGTCGGTATAGATTTACGTATAGAATGATATAGCTGAATAAATTTCCGGCGTCTTACCCTTTAAGTTGAAAAACGAGTCACCGAGGCATTTTTGAGGCTGGAACTTCGAAAACCCGCTTTTCAAGAAAAATGCATCTTAAGTTGGAGAGTGCCATAAGCGCACGTGTTGTATTTCTTATTCGAACGTTGAATATACCTACTTCCGGTTGCTTTGGGGAAATGAGTATAGTTTCAATAGATGCAGTATAAACCCGAAAACAATAAATGTGACCCTGCCTCAGATAAACGTGAGTATGCGGAAAAGGTGCCTAAGAAGAGCCCCCCTTCTAAGACAGGGGACCCCAGCATATCACAATTTATTGTCGGAACATATTGTATTCCTCAAATACGTACGTCTATTCTTGCTGAGCACCCTTCTAGTTAGTTGACCAATGTTTTTTCCTTTCAAAATGTAAGTAAACTATCGAAAGCAGAAAGTAAGAATTGTTTTAGGACTTTAGATTATGAATTATTACCTATTTTCAAAGTCCTAATTTAATAATTTAACGTAATTTAAAACTATGAGTACATTAGTTGTTGTTTCATTCGGATACTTTTCTAAGTTTACTAACTGTTATGTATTTTTTATTAATCTTTATATTGTGTAAACACATAGTGTTGGAAACATAGCATAACTTGTTTTACCTGTGGAATATTGGCAGATAAAGCTGGCAAAAGCTGAAATTCATAACCGGGTTCCTAAGATCGGCTTTTTGACATAATAATAATTCTTAAAATACTTGCAAACGCAAATAATCAAATTATTATCAACAGAGAAGCAAAACCTGAACAAAATCTCAATTAAATAATTTCTCGAACATAGAAAAATCTAGTTTGTGCTCAATCTAGCAGTACAAGCAGTTGTTCTTTATTTTTCAAATAATTGTATGTAATAGCAGCTGTGAATAAGAGACAAAGAGTGTTTCACCTTCGATCGTGATTTACGTACCAAAGTATCGGATTTGGGCGTGGTCACTTCAAGAAAGCCGGGAACGTGGTATCTCTTTGATATACTTTTCTTGGTCTCAATCGGGGACTTGGAAAGTTCATTCGACTTTCAGTAATCTTAATTTTTGATAAACTTACTGTCCTCGTTATTCTCTAAATCTGAATTAGTAAGATGTTACTAATAATAATTTGTAGCTAATTAGTGCCAATAATTTATTAACTTCTTATGCAATTATTTTCAATAATAATTATTGTAGAACATTTTAATCATCATCCTCTAAATCTGGATGTGTGAAAGTAAACATCCCAGCAATCGTGACGTGAATAACATAACGCAAGTTGGAGCGCGCCCGAGACACACGCCTGTTGATTCTCGCGCTTCGCGCTCGAAAGTACATTTACCACGCGCTACGCGCTCGGTCTTTGTACTTCTCCCTTATTTGTGCAGAAAAATTTCAAAACTGAAGTTCAAAGTATCGAAATCTCTCATTTAGTGATTGTGAATTCTCTTTTGTTAAAGCTCCTTCGGCTTTAACGAACACATTCTGATCACGTATCTCGTGCTTCGCACTCTATTTTGTCCACAATGCGAACTGAGATTGCTCATTCAAATATTGCAAAGTGAAGAACAAATTTTAATTATCATGATTACTTGAATATTTGTTCCTTATTTTGTATTAAATTTCGTCCTCAGCTACCCTGAAAACTGTATATCATTTCAATAAATGTATATTATGACAATTCATAATATATGCGTTGGTATTAAAACAAACGTATTTTTATTGTCTTGTTTTTATAATTATAAAAAAGTGAGCATCCTATAAAAAAGACAATTTTGTTATGATATATTTTATTGCAATTAGTGTCGTTTTTCTATCGATCTAATTTGTTTATCTACAACGTTATTTTTTACCATTTGAACCAAAAATACGCATCCTATGAGCGAAACGTGGTTTTTAGAAAATTTGTTGATATAATTTAGGCGAAAAATTTGATTAAATAAAATTTTATTGTAGCTTGTGTCGTTTTTCCAAGTAGTTCATATTTTTATTTTGAATGTATTTTTATAACAAAAGTCTGAAAAATTTGTAGATCTATTTTGGTTGAAGAAATTTTATCTTTTAATCTCTTTTTCGTCTCTTGTGTGGTTCTTCCCAAAGTTTAATTTTTTTATGTTTGTAATGCTATTTTTTACGATTAAAACAAAAACTACTGTCCTATCAAAAAAATATTCATTAAGATTAATTAATTTTTCCCATTGCTTCTTTCGCTTTTCCAAAAATTTAATTATTTAATTCTTAATTTTTTCACGATTAGAACAAAAACTACGCGTCCTTTCAAAAACTTATTGCCAACAAATTTGTAGGTATTTTTTGAATCCATATTTTATGTCCACTCATCTTTTTTCGCACCTTGCGTCGTTTGTCTAAAAATTGAGTTTTTTTTATTTTTAATGCGGTTTCTACTAATAAAACAAAAAACCACGCATCCTATCAAAAAGTAATCAATAACAAATTTGTAGTTTTTTTTCAGACGCATATTTTTCTTTGATTTATTCTTTTTGCATCTTGTATAGTTTGACCACAAAATTAAATTCATGATTTTTTATTACATTTTATTCGATCAAAATTAAAATTTTCAAATTTTCAAGAAAATTCAAGAAGTTGTTATGATGATCTTGTGAGGATTTTAAAAAGCAACTTTTCTCTTCTTCTGACTTTTTTCATATCGTACGTTGTTTGGCTTCAATTTTTTCATTTTTTTTTTATTTTATAAATGCTATGACCCTAATAATCTTTTTATCGACTAAAATTTATGTGGATAAATTGTCCTTTCTTTTTCCCCCTTATAAAGTCTGCCGAAGCGCAATCCAACCCGATGATTCTGTCAAAATTTATCGTACACTGTAAAGAAAAACTTTGGTGATATTTACAATCAGCTAGTAATTATACGTGTAGTGTATTTTCAAATTACAATGTGTAATCTGATTAATTTGCGATACTGCAGTACTTATTTGCAATCTAGTGCGATTTCACTTCAGGTAACAATGTGAAAATAGACCGAAGGTTGTTTTATATGCAGTCGACTGTAAATCGACTACGTCCGATAATGGAAATTATTCGATCGGCGTGGGACATAGTAAGTTTACGTAAGGTGATAAATTTACTTCAGACTTTAACTCCAGGAAAGTATCTGTAAATTTTGACGATGTGTGCTTTTCTATCGCGAGGGAGTAAAGGTGTTCACACAAGAAAATCCGTTGCTGTGCGCTCGAGACGTCTTCAGCGCACTGCAACGGATTTTCTTGTGCGAACACCTTAAGTCCGCACGGCCGAACACCGCACTTGCCGCAGAATTATGTGCAGGACGTAAATTTGGACCATTCGGGACTAGCGATTGGAAGTCGTGCCAAACGATGAGTTCCGGAGACGCCCGAACGGCCTCTTACCAATGGGTGCGCATTTCGTTCGTCTGCATTTTTGTTTACATTATTTTGCACGTTATGTCGCGTTGCGGTACTCGTGTCGAACTTAAAAAATTATCAATTTTGAGGCTGTCAAGTGGTTAAGTTCCGTTTTCTCCTTTAAATACAGAAAATAGCTTTGAACTATTTTCACCTATGTGAAAAGTTGTGAATATTAGCAAGATGGTCAAATTTTTGGGGAACCAAACCTCACAATATCTTTTCGATTATGAAAACTAAAAACAAAATTCAACGAGATTTCGGACAGTGGCTCGAGCATCTTATATTTCGTGTGTTGATTTCCGACAGGTACGTAATTTCACGGTTGATGAGGGGAAATTTACGTCCTGGATATATTTCTTTAGGGCGGACGCAGGTTGAGAAGAAAATACAGTCCAAGCTCCGAGCATTGTCGCTTCCCCGATTTCTCGCTTGAGCGATACCCCCACTTTACCGTTGATCGCGACCGTTGAATTTCATAGCTAACGCTCCGAGGATTGCCGGGAACGAAACGACCGAATCTGAAGGTTTTTTTTCGGGCAAAACCTTGAAGTTTTTCAGTCAAACAAATCGTTCATTTAATCATACATATAAAAAATGAAATATTAGGAAAACTGTTTGTTCTTTAAAATTATTTTTAATCCACTTTAAAAATTCGCTATGATATAAAACCAAATTTATGTACTATAAGGTATCAACGTTTTTTGCACAAATATTTTTTAATATATTACAACATCAAAGATAGCTAACTAATCAATTTTTATTTTAAGTTCCGTCAAATATTCAAAGGCTTTGCAAAGAGATGTTCTGGATGAATGTTCAACATAAAATGTGAACGTTAAAACTTGAAAAAAAAACATGAAAAATTATAAACTCGCGTTCAAAAAATATTAGATGTCTGATTTCAGCTCCTTTAATATGCATTTCTATGAGAAAACTGCTCGCAGTATTAATGCGCAGTACAAAACGTGGGAAAGAGTGAAAGAATTTATTCTCGAACATATTTTAGCTGTATCGGGTTTTCAATTTCCATTTTTCAAATGAACTAATATCTATTCTCACTGCTGTAAAAAAAATACTTTTCATTGTTTTTTTTTGTTATAATTAATAAGATTACGATAGTGTGACGATGGACGTGGGGGTTAAGGCAAAGGCTTTGGACCCGCTCCGTCAACTTGCGGGTTCGATTCCCGCCTCGCACTCTGGAAGAGCCTCGGTGTCCCATGCGGTGAACACTAGCCTAGCAAGGGAGTTGTTCATCTCCGGAGAGTCGTGGGACCGGTACCTCTAGAGAAAAAGGTTCTCTAAGTACTTAAGGCTGTTGCTCTTGGTGGTTCGGAACCCACCTCAAACTGTAGGTCCCCCTCCCACCACCAAGTAAGTGTGTGAGATGTGTGTAAAGGAATAGAGAAGATAAACAAGAAAAATGTAAACACTTCAGGTACACATTAGAAGCTTCCATTCCAATCCATTCCAATTAACAAGATTACACGAGTGACATCAAATTGTGGTTATAAATGACAATTCGATATTTGAGTTTCTCTTTGTTAAAAAAAAAAAACAAGTCATACGACACAGTAATTATCAATGTACTGCACGAGATTGCATAGGTTAATTTAAAAGTGAGGTGAAATATTTATCACTTTGACGCTTTGTTTACATTTATTCTAAGAATCGAACATACCATAGCTAATGTTCGATTTTTCTGTTTTACGTACCTTCAAACTCGGGTTTATAACGAAATAATACAATTTGAATCACTTTTGTACACATGTATGTATACTAGATACATAAAACGATTTTCGAGATAGATTTTTAAACTAACTGACGCAAGGCAATGCTCGGAGTTTGTCAGCTGTATTCTTCTCCTCCACGCATTCGAGCGTGACCAAGCTTAGAGTGGGGGTTTATGACTTCTTGGAATTATACTCCCCTACAGCCCCTAAAACGGCAATGCTCGGAGTTTGGACTGTATGTATTTTTACAGAATTCTGCTTATTTACTATGTGACACATCGATCGAATTATTTCCATCGTCGGAGGATGTAAATTTACACCAACTTTTTTTACAGTGTATGTATAGACAATGACAGCAACGACAGACACCGAAGTAAAAACCATTTTTTCGAACTCATGGGGCCACAAAAGGAAGACCTTTGGTGGAATCCACTAAAGTAATTTTTTACATAAAACCAATACCATTTCATTTATGAAAATGTAAAAAAATACTGATGTCCCAGTAATCGTGATTTCCACGTGTGTCGTGTAAAAAAATTTCGTGTCAGTCTTGAATCATGCTAAAGCCAGTACAGTTTTTCTGAAGCCTGTCTATTCACGCAATACTAGCCTGGCCCTACATTGGCGCTGTCTTATTTTGCTACGTGCCTAATTCAAACATTCCTGCTGTCTAGTACCATTCTTGGCGCTATCTGTGACTTCATTACGAATTGGGATATATGAAGACTGTCCAGATTTTTGCTAGTTTCTAGACAGAATCTCATTTTGGACTTGAACCAAATAACTACAAAATGCCCATACATAATTATATTTTCGTACCGACTGTACTACACGGTAGCGAGACACGGACCTGTCAAGAAAAAGGCAGGAGTAAAATTACCGCGATTGGCATGAAACCTGTGCGCAGAATATGCGGGAAAACACTGATGGACAATGTCCGAAACGAGATAATCCTCGAAGAATGTGGTACAGGACAGACACTAGATGACATATGGGAAAGAAATCAGTTAAGATGATTCGGACATCTTGAGAGAATGAAAGATGAACGACTGACCAAACAAGTGTATAAAGGTAAAGTAAATGGCAGAATGCCCAAAGGTAGACTGCCCAAGGAATGGTTAGAATCTGTGAATGAGTCATTAATCCGAAGAGACATGAGAAGCCATAGAAACACAAGAGCTTGCATGAAAAAATGTATGGACGTGAAGGTAGCTAGAGTAGCATGCCAGGACAGAAAAGTGTGGCGACAAATAGTTTGTAAACAGTGACAATAGAGTGAATGACGCCCGGAACAATGACCTTGGATACTAATGGGCCCAAGTGGGGAACCACACATAACAATTTTGTGAGGCTCTCCACTTGTGGTGATCGCTAGAGAGATTGATCAGCAACCTGGGTCGGAGCACTGTTGCGGAACGAACGCGTCATTTAAATAAATGACACAATAATTCTAGATCAATCTAAAATATACCTTACATTTATATACCTATCTACCTTATACCTACATCCCCATATACACACTACTATTTTCCAACCGAGCAAGTCACGCTTACCCGGAAAGAGAAATGGCTTAATGGTATAATAATATTTACTGAAGCGGTAAGATGCGGTTTTAACAAGTTTCAAGAAAAAATGGTTTTATAATTATCAATCAATGTATATGGATTGTAAGAAAAAAATTTACAACGCCCTCGGACGGCCCTCATAGCCCAACGGTAACGTTTTCGAGTCAAGAACTTTACAGGTGGAATACGTATATGAGGGCCGGAGAATGATTATTTCCTGCGCTCCATCCGAATTGATTCATAAATCATAATTTTGATACCATTTTTCTCGAAAATAGCTAAAAAGCCAACAGTCATTAACCTTCAGTCCAATGGACTAATTGAATCAGAGGAAATTTGATCGTAGTGGGGGCACATTCTCATCGCACGCTACGTGCTTGACTCGCAAGTTTATGCGCGCCTAAGGCGAGCGTCTGTCGAATCTGCGCTTTGCGCTCGATAATGTACTGACTTCGCGCTACGCGCTCGAACTCTCTACAACCCCACGTTTGCACCTGTTAAAATTAAAGGTTCACCATTGATTTCTGTAATTTGGTGATTCTCTGTTTTTAAAGCTCTTTTTGGTTGAACGAATAAACTGAGAAAAAAATTCTATTGAGTAAAAAGTACGCACATTCGCGCTTGGTCAAAAGTAGATACAATATTGATTCAAATGAATCTGCTTTTGACCGAGCGCGAAAGTGCGTACTTTCAATTCAACAGCATTTTTTCTCAGTATATATTCGCATCACAGGTCCCGCGCTTTACACTCGATTAAAGTATGTCCAAAACACGAAATGGTCTATATTATTTTAAACTGTATTATATTAATCTTTGCCTGAGGTGAAAAATTGTGCTGTTAAATATTTTATTTTCTCTGGTGTTTTTTTTCATTGATTTACATTTTTTACTCTTATGAAATAAACTAGCGAAATCTCACTGGTTGAAACAGCCAGAAATGTGTCACTGACAATCAATGAGAATTCACTGGTTCATGCAGTGGAGTTCCAGCGCTTGTTCGATCAGTGAGGTTCACTGGTTTCTCAGTGCCAGTAGTCATCTGGTCGTACGCCTTGTCGCCTGTCAGTTATTTAGGTATGGCACTCATCATTCATCACTATTGTGGTAACAGTTGTAAAATTATCTTTCAAAAACCGCACTTTACTTCACAAGAATAAATGAAGGCCGGGCTGCAATATAATGGGATATAGTGTGTTGCGCTTAATTGTAGGAAGGCCCGTCGTTATGACAACGTGGCGCATCCCTCAATGTCAAAGCCAATTAGCCAGGGGCCTCCCACTATCAAGTGAATGATATTATATTTCCTGCTCATTGCAGCTAGGCGCCAAACATTCATAACACAAACACGAGTATACAATGAGGTTTGTGTTCACTCGAGAAATGCCAAGACCTGACAGGCGATGCATGCGTGCCAGAAGACTGGAGGTTCATGTCTTTCCCGCATGGAATGCTATATCACTGGTTCAGTCTATCATTTGGCGTCACTGGTAGAATCAGGAGCGCTATTTTAGTTGTGTCACTTACTGGTTCATTCAGTTAAAGTGGAAAAATCACTGGTTCATCAGTGATAATACAAAATACTGATTCAGCCTATGACAATCTTACTTGCGAAACGCCTACATTGAGTGGACGGATCAACTTAAGAATGACGTGCTAGACTGCTACGATGCCAGCATTATCCCTGTTCGCAGAGGCTTTATGGCACGTATGTACACTCTGTGGTGCCAGAAATACCCAGAGCTTCAGCACGTTTCACATCAGTCTTTGCGAAATCAAGCCGACTACCTCCGAAAAAATGTATAGGTACGCGGAGCGCTTCCCCAACCGCTGCTTGATCAAGCTGCAGCCGAAGATGAAGCGACATTGAGACCAACCGCAGAAAGTAGGCACCTTCTGAAAGATGATTGCAATTTCAGTACAAGGAGGAAGATCAACATCCAAGTTCCTCTTAGGCAAGAGTCCGACCTCTAGACCATCAATTGCTCAGATGATGGTGCTGCGAGAACTTTGGCTGATTCAGTCTCCGTTGCTCACTCGAGACCTGACATTGTTCTCCAAGACTTCGAGAAACGAACTATATTCGTGATCGAATTGTTGGCTCCGTCCGAATACAACATCACTGCAAAGGAGAAAGAAAAGGAGGAGAGGTATCAAGACCTTATGAGAGAGTTGCAACGACTGTACCCAAAGTATTCGGTGCGAGTAATTGTTCTTGTGATTGGTGCTCTCGGAGGTGCGAAACTATCACTGATTCGTAACCTTAAGGGCATGTGACACAGCCAAATACCTACATTACCGACCTCACTTTTTCAATTTTCAGAATTTTTTTTTGAATCTAAGAACTTTTTTTGTAATTAAAATATCGGGCTGAAACTTTGGAAAATGTATGAGAAGACAATAAACTACGTTTACGTACCTTATTCGAGGATGAACTTCGCAAAAAATTATTTTTGAAGAAATTAAAACTGGGTGCATTTTTTGAACCTGAGAACTTTTTTTATAAGTGAAATATCGGCTTCAAACTTTGAGAAATGCAAGAGCCGACAGTGAAGTACGTTTATGTACATCATTTGAGTATAAAAGATGCAAAAAGAAAAATTCCAACTAAATGTCAACAACGCTTGCCAGTTCGGTCGGTATTCGCGATGAGCACGAAAATGCGAAGTCTGGCGGCCACTGAACGAGGCCAATAGCGATTTCAATACTTACATAATTCAACATTGAAACAACATATTTCACTCAACTTTTATGCTGGACACAACTTTCAAAAAATATTATTGTAAGAACACCGGATCATCAATCTTTGACAGCGTGGACCCCATATTTCAGATGTAGACGAGTCAGCTGATAGAGCCTCGATTAGTGGCCGCCAGACTTCGCATTGTCGTGCCCATCGCAAAAATACCGACCGAACTGGCAAGCGGAACCGGAGTTGACACTTAGTTGGAATTTTTCTTTTTGCATCTTTTATACTCAAATAATGTACATAAACGTACTTTACTGTCAGCTCTTGCATTTCTCAAAGTTTGAAGCCGATATTTTACTTATAAAAAAAGTTCTTAGGTTCAAAAAATGCACCCAGTTTTAATTTCTTCGAAAATAATTTTTTGCGAAGTTCTTCCTCGAATAAGGTACATAAACGTAGTTTATTGTCTTCTCATACATTTTCCAAAGTTTCAGCCCGAAATTTTATTTACAAAAAAAGTTCTTAGATTCAAAAAAAAATTCGGAAAATTGAAAAAGTGAGGTCGGCAATGTAGGTATTTGGCTGTGTCACATACCCTTAAAGCCATGCCCGCGTGCCAAAAATATGCCAAGGCACTATCGAGATGGATGCAGAAAGCTCTCATCCTTGGGTCGCCTCGTGTCCTCAAGACACACGAGGGTTTCGCTGGCCTGTCGTTGTAATTTCGCCGTGCCCTGAGACCACCCATCTCACGGTTGTGAAACGTGGCCATAGGTGTGATTTACCGCGTTTCTACTGGGGGCTATTGACATTTTTTAGATGGCGGTTGCTCTTAATGCGACCCTGCGGTGGTTGTTTAACTATTTATATATATATATATATATATATATATATATATATATATATATATTCCTACTAATGGTTGATACAGTTTCTTACTAAAGTGACATTCGAAGTAGAAGAATATTCAGAATTTCAAAAAATAGTAGGACATTCGATTTATTTAAATAATATCAATATGAACTTATTGATTTTTTTAAATCTATGTACCATTGCAATTAAACACCTATAAATCAAAATAATAATCATAGTGATAATCATAATAATGAGAATAATAATAATGAATCCTACACCAGAACATCGGCAAAAAGCGCCTGCGGAGGATGTTTCGGCTGGGTTCCCCCAGCCGACCACTTTCACAGGAATGCCGCGGCAGTGCATTAACTTTCAAACCCACCATGATGTGTACTTGATGCGCTGTCAATTTGAACACGAGACGGGAACGACCACAACTTCTCTCGACTGGCTGGTCTTTCGCCAAAACATTTTAGCGAATTTCCCGGAAATGAGAACAGTAACACAAGACGACCTTGAACAGCGAAGGCGTCAGATTATAGATGGGAACCTCCTCCCTAGAAGAATCATCAACCGGATAAGATCGGAGGTTAAGAATGCATTCCGCCAGCAACGCCAGGGTGCGCCGGCCAAAAAGAGGATAAGGTGGACGCCGGAAATGAATGGAGACGTGATCGGATGTCACTTTCAGGTAGCAGCACGGGGTGGACACGTCAGGGGTGAAGAACATCGTCTCTTATTTGGTCTTCATCCCGAGCTGGCCCATAGAGTGACTGTACAACATCTTGCTGATCAATTAATATCCATTAGGCGGCGCCACCATATATCCGAGATCGAAATAAGTAACATCGGAAAACAGCCCGGGTGGAAAAATTTCGTGGCAGTCTTGAATCATGCTAAAGCCAGTACAGTTTTACTGAAGCCTGTCTATTCACGCAATACTATCCTGGCGCTACACTGGCGCTGTCTAGTTTTGCTACATGCTTTATTAAAACCTCTCTGCTGTCTAGTTCCAGTCTTGGCGCTATCTATAAGGAGTTCATTACGAATTGGAATATATAAAGATTGTCCTGATTTTAGTTAGTTTCTAGATAGAATCACGGTTTGGACTTAAACAAAAATGACAGAGGTGAATTCAGAAAATAATCAGTTTTTAATAAAACATTTACGAAATTACAATGCATAATTGCACAAATTCTCAAGCAGTAATTAATTCTACACTATCACATATTTAAGATAGTAAACAATAATTGTTGAAGGTGATCTTGAAAGTGATAAAATCCTAATACAAGAACTGTGTTCTCAAGAAATATTTTATTTAAGAATGATTAAAAACATTTTTATTCAATTGAATTATAGAGTAAAGTTATAACAAATATATAATAATTATAATATGCATAATATTGATGATATTCCAGACAATCAAATATTATTATAACTCATTTATTTAATTTTTTTTGATTATTTATTGATTGCGTAAATGACAATTAAGCCTAACATATTAATTATTCAAAATGATAATAAACAATCATTATTTCGTAGCCTAATCGCAGTAAAATCATACAAACAATATTTTTTCCAATGATTTATTCACACATCAAGCACTTTTAATGTATCAAAATTGTCCATGTTTTATTGAAATAAATATTGTGATGTAATGAATTGAAATTCATATCCGAAAAAATGAAAGAAAATTTAACTTTTAGATGGCCGAGGTGTTAAGACGACGCGACGGGACGAAGTTACAACAATATGATAGGAAGTTTTTTGGGTAGAAAAACTTTTTTTTATTTTTAATTAACTGAAAAATCTATACATTGGTATTTTATGGCAGACAAAATAATGATGTTATTCAATTATTAATTATATTTTATCAAAATAGCCGATCTGTCTAGAAACTAGTCGATCCGAACGTTAAATTCCAGTATAGCCACTGGACAGTCAGCTTCTGGAGCGCCAGTGTCGACTCAAGGCGGACTAGGCAGAAACAGTATAGCGCCACGAAATTTTCCAACACGGGAGGTGCAGCAGCAACTAGCAGCAACTGTAGTGCACCCCGTAGATGCGGTGGAAGAGGAGGTTCATATACCCGTCACACGAAACGCTAGAGATGAGCAGGGGTCTTATCTGGGGGATATAGCAGGGCGACTGTCTCATGGTCGACAGTCGTTAGTTTTGCAGCCGCCAGAGCCTGACCCTGCTGAACTCATTTGAGAGCTCAATGAGGAAAGCCTGCTTCTCATGGTGTGCTTCACTGATATGATGCCATCCTAGAGTTCGCAGATCAAGTTGACAGCTTAAACACCGAGGTACTGCCTCTGTCCTTGCAGTGGGATATGAGCTTGCTGCAGGTACAGACTCTTGCATATTGCGCTGCGGTCGCGTGTGCCAGGATAATGAGCATAAAACTCGGAGGCCAGGCTACTACCAACTATGCCCCAAGAAAGATGTCAGATCCTCCATGGAAGTTTCAACTTCAAGGCGAGATTAGTAAAATAAGGGAAAACTGGGATGTTTGTACCAATTTCGAGAGGGCAATCGGTCTTACAGACGGACTCGCCTCGTGGAGACGATCCGTCGCCCACATAACATTAATTCAAGACCATCAACGAATGTGGACAGAGAGATTGACTATCTTAAACAGAGGCTCATGATCCTGTCAGCGCGACAGCGAAGATTTAAGAGAGCGATCACGCGAAGGAATGATATAGGACTTTTGTAGCAGACGAAAAACGTTTATATCGCGGACTTGCAGATGACAAAAAACAAGATTCTAAATTATTGTGAACCACCTAGGACCGAGGAAAAGGTCAGATACTGGTCCAGCATCTCGGGTACTCATAGGTCAAGTCAACTAGACACGACGTGGCTTCGCCCAGAAAAGGGCAGAGTTGCAGGGTTGCCTGGGATAAATAGTCTATCCATCTCAGCCTCCGATGTGACTTGCAACCTAAAGAAGGCCAAGAACTAGAAAGCGCGGGGTGTGGATGGAGTGCACAGCTTCTGGTACAAATATCTGGAGGTTTTGCACCCCCCTCTTGCTGAGGCCCTTCAAAAAATCTTGGAGAACCCAGATCACTTGCCCTCTTTTATGACGGAGGGCGTAACGTATATGTATGTATGTATGTATGTATAACATTAAGACATTTCCCTTTCGGTGTAGGCGTGACACTACCCGATTCGGGTAGGGTTTCTAGGTGGATAGTTTCTTGTAGTAAATAACTACAAGTGTGGCCTGACCACTCCCACGACGGGCCAACAGCACGCAGTATCCCGAACCGTCACCCATCCGAGTACTAACCGCGCCCAACACTGCTTAACTTCAGTGATCTAACGAGAAGCATGATTACCGACCTATCACCTGCCCCTCGACCCTCCATAAGTGTCTCACACATACATGGACGATATAAAGGTGTGAGCAATCTTAAAGTCGAAACTGAACAGCCTACTTAACCTCTTGCTGCAGTTCTCATACGACATAGTATGTCTCTGGCTTTCGAAAAATGCAGAAAGCTGCATTTGTCCGCTGGAGAGATAAATGCTCCAGCACTTGAGACTGCTTTTTCCGGCCGCCTTAGTCGGAATCTGGCGTCTAGCCTCAGTGCGAAAAACATCACAAAGACAATTAACACACATGCCATTCCTCTCCTAACATGCTTCTTTGGTTTGGTCACCTGGTCCATGACTGACCTTGAGAGGCTTAACAGAATCATCCGCGTGAAAAATTTTAAGCACCGAATGCACCATGAAAGGACAGCTGCAGAGAGAATAGTTTTGTCACGCAAACTTTTAAGCAGGGGGATTTTGGATGTTCGTTGATTGTGTGACTCTCAGATAAGGGATCGTCCATAAATTACGTAAGACGTTTTTCTTTTGTTTGTATCGTTGTGTCCTTCTCAACTTCACAGCAATTTTATTTCCTTCTTTATTCAAACAAAAGAAAAACGTCTTACGTAATTTATGGACGATCCCTAACGCAATTGCGCGAATATTTTCAAAACAGGACTAACATCTCACTCTACAACTACATGTGTAGAGTTGACCTGTGCACCCTCTTAGAACTGGCAACTGTTGATTTCCAGAACATCGGACATCTCAACGCTGAACAGCTAGCTGCTCAGTGGCGAGGGAATCACATTTGTTATTGCCATCCACGATAGGGAATTACGAGGAATTACCAAAAACACATCCTCAATATGGCTCAGTGGCGAGGCAATGACATTTGTCATTGCCATCCACGATAGGGAATTACAATGAATTACCAAAAACACATCCTCAATATGGCGGTAGTTATTGACAGATGCCGCCTTCGTGGAAGTCCCAATGAGAACATCGAGAACATCATCGATGGCTGTACGATGCTTGCCTCGCAAGAATAAACGCGCAGACATAATGATGTTGCTGGGCTCATTCACCAACAAATTTGAGGAGCACTGGTTTACTAGAGAGATTCGAATCTTACTTCAAATATAGCCCAGTTGAAGTACTAGAGAACGAACACCATCTCTTTTACTGGGACAGGACTATTCTGACTGACCATCGAGTCATACACGATCTTCCAGATGTCCTCTGGTTAGATAAACGTGCTCAACGCCTGAGAATAATAGTCATAATCGTTCCCCTTGACAACAAAATTAGGCTCTGATATACTGAGAAGATTCAGAAATATTAGGAGCTGAAGCAGGAGATCCTGACCGTGTGGAGGGTGAATAAGGTCACCATCCACCCGGTCGTGATCTCCTTCACTGGGAACGTTCATGCGAGATGCGTACAAATCTTGGAACAACTGGGAGCTTGAAATTCACTACATCTCATTCAGAAGGCAGTATTGCTGAACACGTGCCGCATCGTCCGGAGTTTTCTGTGAGTGAGCAATGATAGCGGCTGGAATCGCCTCCTGTGGCCATCCCGCGTACATGACAGTTGACTGTCATAAAAAGATTTTTAATGTTCGACTTTCAATTGTTGACCTTTTTTGTATATGTTTATGTCCGTGTGCTTTCGTGAAGTTGTGTTTGTCTCCCGCTGTTAAATGTAATTAAAGTTAATATTTTTAATCGTTGGTCTCACTCGTTGGCATTGGAACTAGGGTTTGTAAGAAAAATGGATTTCTATATATGGGCTCTCGAGGATGAATGTTTGGATCCCTATGAATGGGCTCTCCAGTATGAACGTTGGACCCCTATAAACAGGCACACCAGGATGATTGTTGGAACCCTGTAAACGAGCTCTCCAGGAGGGATGTTGGATCCCTATAGGGCTCTCTAGTGCGATTGTGGGATCCCTATAGACGGACTCTCCATTGTATATAGTCGCGAATCATGACGAATGCGCAAGCAGAATATATATAATAATTCCGAAACAATTACTAAAATCAACGAATCTACTAATCACTTGCCGCGTTTTGCGACCGTGTTTAGCAGCAAAGTACCAGGTCATGAGCACCCGTGGGATAGATGGGTCCATTTAATAATAATGAATCCTACACGGCAGGATGAAGATTTATATTTTTAAATGCTACATTTTACTTTCGTCTGATGACAGGCGTTCGGTGACTTTCATCTGTGAAGAATTTCCAATTGATTCTAAGGCGCCGTGAGTAATGTGAAAGAGATCGTTCTCGACAGTGAATATAGTGATCGAAAGAAGTTATGATCGTTTGTTCTCATTGTCATGGTGGGCCGATTTTCTCATTTTCACATTCTCATCCTGATCAGAAGGCATTAGTTTTATGTAAAATTTGACTTCATCAGTATTCATGAAATCTCCGCGTTTAGAAACCCCCTGAGTCAGCAAAAAAGGTTTTTACGAAGGTGCGTCTGGCTGTAGTATAGAAATGGTTTGTAAGCACGATAATTTTCGAAAAGATGATGAGATTGGATTAAGCTTTGTCACACTTTTGTGAAGCCTAAATGAAAAGTACGAGTTTAATAATCAGCTATTTTTAACAAACATTTCTGGTTTTATCCAACGAAAAAGCTTTCTCAAAAATCTAGAATTCCATTTTCCAGAATAACCATGCAAAAAAATTAATAACTATTTTGAATGCAAAATTATTCGCTTCAAAAAGATCCACTAATTTACTTCCAACCACTTTTTGAAAAGATGTACAGTTTTTGTTTTAATCTTGATAACGCTTTTAAGAGAAAATAAATTCTATGTTATAGAAAAACTATGCGAGGTATGAAAAAAATGTTGAAGAGAAAAATTATTCATCTCAGAAAGATTTACAAATTGACTCAAGGCCATTTTTTGTTTCAGTCGTGATAACGCTTTTTAAAAAAACTAAGAATTATATTTTCCGGTCAAACTACGCGACATTAAAAAATGCAACAAATGTGCAAAAACTGCTTTCCGCGCAAGCACATTCTCATCGCTTCAAAAAGCCAGATCAGAACATGTCTAGAAGGGCATGTATACATATACAATGAATTATTGTGATAATGTAATTTCCCCAATAGCTGCGCCGGAACTTGAGACTTACATGCTCGTTCAGAAGAATCTAAGTTTGTGTTTCTCGATTGTTGACGTCACAACGAACTAAATGGGCATTCGGTTCGCTCGGAACAAACTTCATGTTTGTTGTTAATCGTCTCTGTATCCCGCTTGTTGTACAATCTACTATTGTTAAAGAATTATATGAATACATATAACAAAATCAGCGCAAATCACGAGTATTGTAATAAAAATGTGTTCCTTAAGGCCGATAGAACCTCAATTAAATCAATTTTCTTTTTATTCTAAAATCAAAACAATTTTATTGATCTCTTTGAAAGTAAAAGCTTCTGTTTATATGTGTGCGTGTTTGTGTACGTGCATTATGCTATGACTAAGCACGGCGCGGGGTTTCGCGAAGCGCGAGACAAACGCGCCGGGCATTTTTTTTTTCTTATCGTTATTTATTTCAAGACGGTCCACTTCAAAGGTAGCAATCGAATAAAATATGTTTACAAATTTATTAATCATATTTCAAATATTTCTTTCATTACATTTATAAAACTATTGAAATATTTCATACATATTCAAGCGGTGAGCAAATTTAAATTTACTAATCTCATTTGTTTTATATATAATTTTCGTTATTCAACTCTGACGTTGTATTTTTTACTCCATAGGTAGAGAAAGTAAACTTGGTGTCCCTCTGACTTCGCAATGCTGGAAAATCACTACTTTAGGCTCAATTTACAGGCCTAAAAAGCGGATCAAAAAATTGCATGCGTTATATAACTAAGGTTATAGAAATTTAAAAAAATGTAGGGTTCATTAGCAGAACATCACTGAGACTGTCATTGGAAGTGTTCCCTTCAAATAAAAGTGTAGAATCTCATACACAGAAGCATTCTTTAAGTTGAAAGAATGAAGCAGTGAAAAAAATTGCATCTGTTAGTCATATTTGTCTTACATATAATTTCCATTATTAGCCTGCTAAAATGTGGGGGCCCTTTGGCGGTCGCAAGATAAGGGGCCAGGATAAGGGGTCATTCACAAAATACAAAATATATTCAGGGGAGGGGA
The DNA here is from genome assembly GCA_932178445.1 of Andricus quercusramuli. Taxonomy (NCBI): domain Eukaryota; kingdom Metazoa; phylum Arthropoda; class Insecta; order Hymenoptera; family Cynipidae; genus Andricus; species Andricus quercusramuli. The sequence continues at coordinate 20,287 of CAKNXH010063969.1, read as the reverse complement.
GCTATCAAAGTATCATTCTTCATGTTAAAAACAATAAAAAACGTATCACGGAGGTTGACGGGGGGTGTTGCAAATCCAAGAAATACATATTACGTATTTTGTTGATGACTGTCATTCATAAACTTTATGAAATTATTCTATTATACTCCCGCGTAATTTTGAGTTGACTTCTGAGTACTTACTTTTTTAAATATTATTTTTTTACTGGTGATCACTTTTTTGAGTTTGTTTTTTGTATTTCATTCAAATATTATTTGGTCCTCCTCAGTTTTCTGTAACCCGTTTCTAAAAATGTCGTGGCACTGTACTGTTTCTGTCTAGTTCGCCCTGAGTCCACACTGGTGGGCCACAGGCTGACTGTCCAGTGGCTAGACTGGGATGCAACGCTCGGATAGAATAGTTTCTAGACAGATCGTTTATTTCGATAAAAAGTACTACAATATAATTATTTTTATCACTTAAAAATCTAATATATAGATTAATATTAATTAATATTGCGATGAGGCAAAAAAATAATTATTGTTCATTATTTGAAACAACTAATACTTTAGGCTTAATTATCATTCACTCAATCAATGAATAATTAAAATAAATTGAATAAATTATTTCTGTCAAAACTTGATTTTCGGGAATAATATTAATATAATAGAGCATTATACATATTATAATTATTAAAAATTCAATATAAATTCATTATAACTTTACTATATAATTCAGTTAGATGAAATGTTTTTAAACATTCTTCAAAAAAATCGTTGTTGAGAATACAATTCATATATTAAGGTTTCAATCACCTTCAATAATTACTGTTTAATAACTCGAATATGTAATAGTGTACATTTAATTATTATTCGATCATTCATGCAATTATGTATTGTAATTTTTTAAATCTTTTATTTAAAAATTATTATTTTCTGAATTCACTTCCGTAATTTTTGTTTAAGTCCAAAACGTGATTCTGCCTAGAAACTTGCAAGAATCTGGACAGTCTTCAATTCATATATTCAAACTCGTAACGAACTGTGATAACCAGTAAAAAATAATATTCAAAAAAGTAAGTACTCAGAAGTCAAATTAAAATTACGCGGGAGTATAACAGAATAATTTCATAAAGTTTATGAATGACAGTCATTAACAAAATACGTAATATGTATTTCTTGGATTTACAACACCCCCCGTCAACCTCCGTGATACGTTTTTCATTGTTTTTAACATGAAGAATGATACTTTGATAGCTCCCCTCCCCTGAATATATTTTGTATTTTGTGAATGACCCCTTATCCTGGCCCCTTATCTTGCGACCCCCAAAGGGCCCCCACATTTTAGCAGGCTAATAATGGAAATTATATGTAAAACAAATATGACTAACAGATGCAATTTTTCTCACTGCTTCATTCTTTCAACTTTGAGAATGTTTCTGTGTATGAGATTCTACACTTTTATTTGAAGGGAACACTTCCAATGACAGTTTCAGTGATGTTCTGCTAATGAATCCAACATTTTTTTTAATTTCTATAACCTTAGTTATATAAAGCATGCAATTTTTTGATCCGCTTTTTAGGCCTGAAAATTGAGCCTAAAGTAGTGATTCTCCAGCATTGCGAGGTCAGAGGTTGACCAAGTTTACTTTCTCTACCTATGGAGTAAAAAATACAACGTCAGAGTTGAATAATGAAAATTATACATAAAACAAATGAGATTAGTAAATTTAACTTGGCTCACTGCTTGAATATGTTTGAAATATTTCAAAAGTTTTGTAAATATAATGAAAGAAATATTTGAAATATGATTAATAAATTTGTAAATATATTTTATTCGATTGCTACCTTTGAAGTGGACCGTCTTGAAATAAATAACGATGAGAAAAGAAATGCCCGGCGCGTGTCCGCGGGTTCTCGCGCTTCGCAAAACTCCGCGCTGTGCTTAGTCATAGCATAATGCACGTACAAAGTAAATAAAGTATTAAGAAGCATGAAGAACTGAGGAGCTGATAGTAAAAGCAGAGTAGAAAAATAGTCGGAGCAAAAACGAGTTAAGAACGATGCGGGCAAAAGCATGTTTCTTAACTCGTTTTTGCTCCAACGGCTTTTCTACTCCGCTTTTGCTATCAGCCCCTCAACTATTCCGCTACGGGCCCACAGGGTATCCAGACCTTCTGGTGAAAGCAGTTTCCTTCAACCTACCAGCATCTAGCACGCATTTTCACCCCATATGTAAAGTCGGAACAGCCTGCTCTGGAGTAGTTTGTGGAAGAACGCACAGTAATCTTGCCAAAGATAGGCAACTTAGCGTGGCGACAAATGTACGAACGACGCGGCTCGAAAAAAGGCGTAGCAGGATGTCGGGAGAACCTGATTATAGATGTGTCTGCAAAGACGCCTGCCAGCGCTTTCTTCCGATGGCCTGGATTGATTACTGGAAAGCTTTCGATTCAACCTCCCATAGACTTATCACCTGTATATTACTCCATCTAGATGCTCCACGTTTAAAAGCTGAAGTAAAGAAAGCAGAGGTTGGAAAATTTCACTAAAAGCTACTCGACAAGCATATGCACGGAAACTATCACAGAAATGTAGAAAAACAGTCCTTGTCGAAGGAGCAATCTTTTGCTTTCTTCAAATCATCAGGACTCAATTCAGGTACAGAGTGTTTTATTTTCGCATGCCAGGGCGGTGTCATTTCCACCTTGGCATACCACGAACGCATATTATGTCAAGAAGTTCCCAGTGATAGGTGCAGAGCGTGCCATGCACATGCTGAAAACCTAGAATACATACTATCAGGATGTCCGAACCACGCAGGAACGACTTATATATATATATATATATATATACATATATATACTTTGGATTCCTTTGGAATGGAACCGAAGGGCTTATGACAAAGCCACCGAACGCGTCCTCGGGTTGCGGATGGAGGGTCCCTGTACCAAGGGTTTCTGCTGAATATGTTTGCAATAATTAATAAGCAGTCGCGGACAATTGTCCAGGGATGGTCCCGAAGGAATAACCCCCAAGCGAAAGCGTGAGAACCGTGCCGAAAGCTGAATGTCACCTGGGTGAGGTGTCTCTAACGGGGATTCTGGGAAATCGGCGACTCTCAGAGTATACAGCCTTATCCTTGCATGCGGGGCTCTACAAGGATGGACGAACCCTTTCCCTAGCTGCTCGTGGGAACAACAATGACAACACCAAACATAGTTGTAGTAAGTGTGGTTCAAAACAATCGAACGCGCAGGGCTCCCGACAATGGGTCGGACAACAATGCCGACTACCCTACAGTTGGGGGAGCCAATCAAGACGGAGTCATTGCGATTGACCGGCGGAATCTTGTTACTTTTAAGTGGACGGATCAACTCAATGACGGCCTGCTGGAGTGCTACGATGCCATTATGGTCCCTGAACGAGAAGGTTACATGGCACGACTGCATGTTCTGTGGTGCGAGAAACACCCAGAGATCTCAGACTTTTCGCAACAACGTCTGCGAAACCATGCCGAGAACCTCCGGAAAAGAGGTTATATAAGCGGAGTGCCTACTCAACCGCATTCAGAACAAGCCGGCAACAGAGAAAGAGAGGCGACACTGAGACCAACCACGAACAGGCATCCAATAGAGGAAGAACGATGCTTCAGGACCCGGAGAAACATCAACATTCAGGTTTCTCCCAAGCCCAAAGATCTGAGTGAATTGGATGATGAACTTCGTGGAGATTTTTCCGAAGAATCCGACCTCTGGAGTATCAGTTGTGGTGTGTACAATGCAGCGAGAACTTTGGCAGATGCAAGCCGTAAAACAAAACCAACGGTTGATCATAAGACCAAAAGAAGAATGCATCAACTCAGCACAAAGATAGGCTGAGCTAGACAGTACGCGTCCCGCATTCAGTGTGTGATTGACTACATAACATATGGCAGGAATTTCACTGTCAAGGTTCGACGGTTCGCGCGCGAACTGCGGATCCGTCATCACAAAATCAACAAATCAAAGCTAGTGACCATCAGACAGCATATTGTTGACAGAATACGAATACTGAGAAGTCTAGAGCGGAGGGAGAGGTGGGTCAGAGAAAATCAACAATTTTCATCTGATCCATCTAAACTCTTCCAAGGCCCTCCAATTACTGTCGACCATCCGCCCAAACCAGAGGAGGTCGAAGCATTTTGGAGAGAAGTCTACGAGGTCCAGCATTCACTTCGAGAAGACTCAAAGAACATAAATAGCTTCAAGGAGCTGTGCAATGCCCTCATAACACCTGAGGAAAAATGCCCACCTATCACTACCGAGGAGGTGAAAAACGTATTAAGAGGCATGAAGAACTTTCCCGCTCCGGGACCAGATGGTATCAAGACCTTCTGGTGGAAGAAGTTTCCTTCGACCCACCAGCATTTGGCCCGAATTTTCACCTCATATCTAAAGTCGGAAGAGCCTATTCCGGAGTGGTTGGTGGAAGGGCGCACAGTGCTCCTGCCTAAGACGGGCAACTTAGCTGACCCTAAGAATTACAGGCCAATAACTTGTCTGAACACACTGTATAAGATCTTCACAGCCATCCTAAACGATAGTATTCTTCGGACAATTGAACCTGTGTGGCGAGAGATGTATGAACAACGTGGCTCGAAGAAAGGCGTAGCAGGATGTAGGGAGAACCTGCTCATCGATAGATGTTTCTGTAAAGATGCAGCATCCTATCAACGATCTCTATCGATGAGATGCATAGAGAGATTAATGCCGCTTTGGAAAACCAGATTTACCATCTTATCTGGAAAATATCGTGTGATTACTAACAGTATCACCGTTCAGAGAGGTGTGTTTCAGGGCGACACCATGAGCCCTCTCCTCTTTTGCCTCACATTATTGCCACTATCTCTCGCCCTTCACCATTCCGAAGGGTACCACTGCGGCAAACCTGGAAATCGAAAGCATAAGGTAACTCATGTATTTTACATGGATGATCTTAAGCTCTATGCTAGAAATCAAGAGAAACTACATCTAGCTCTAAAAATTGTCACAGAGTACACTCAAGAGATTGGAATGGAGTTCTCCAAGACTTTGAAAAACGAACTATATTCGTGATCGGATTCTCGGCTCCGTCCGAATACAACATCACTGCAAAGGAGAAAGAAAATGAGGAGAGGTATCAAGACCTTAAAAGAGAGCTGCAACGACTATACACAAAATATTCGGTGCGAGTAATTTTCCTTGTGATAGGTGCTCTCGGAGGTGCGAAACTATCACTGATTCGTAACCTTAAAGCCATACCCGCGTGTCAAAAATATGCCAAGGCACTTGCGAGATGGATGCAGAAAGCTGTCATCCTTGGGTCGCGTCATGTCCTCAAGACACACGAGGGTTTCGCCGGCCTGTCGTTGCGATTTCGTCGTGCCCTGTGACCAATTATCTCGCGGTTGTGAGACGTGACCATAGTTTATAATAGCGGACCCGACAGACGTTGTTCTGTAGACACGTTTTAAATAAAAAATTTTGTTGAATAAGCTGTAATAGTTTGGACCGTTTTGATGAAAATTTTTATTAAAAACTCATTACAATATCTAACGTCATTACATGTACATTTACTACAATTCGACCATTCGATTGTGTGTGAGTATGTGTATAGTATGAGGTAAGTTGAATGTAGAAGCTGTGTTGAATAAAAACTTAAATTTGTATCAATTAATGGTGAAAAAGTTGAAACTCAAAATATTTTATAACAGGTATATTTCTTTAATGTACAAAAACTTAATTTATCGTAGATTTTCTAAATCTAAGCCACAAATCTCCATTGTTTGACCTTGTGACTTATTAATAGTCATAGCAAATGCCAAGCGAATTGGAAATTGTAAACGTTTGAATGGGATAGCTGAATCTGAAGGAATGATTGGGATCCGTGGTAGAAGTATAACTTCACCTTGAAATTTTCCACTCAAAGTGGTTGAATGTGGAAAATGGAAGAATGGAAGAAATGGAAGAAAATGGAAGAATGTTGCCCATGATTTTTTGTTATGGCCAGTCGCGTGCCATTACACAATTGTGGTGCATTCAAATTTCTAAGCAAAATTATAGGTTAGCCAATCTTCAATCGCAAGTTATGTGGTGGCATTCCAGGTAAATCCAGTGAATTTAAAAACTCTACAGGATAGTTGACAACCTCATCAGGATCAACAACAGTGTCAATCGCTTTGAAAGTAATTTCATTACCTGGCATTGACTGTTGTATTTTGAAATTGATGGCATCAACATCTAAATTTGTTGCGGCTAAAATAGCTCGCTCACGTAGCCATGCATGATTAGTATAATTAGGTCGTAAATCTGGAAAGATACTTTTTATTAACTCATCTTTGGTAGCCAACATATTGCAAAAATTTTCTGGGAGTCGAATATATTGTGTATTTTCATAAAATTGAATTTTACCATTGCCAATGTCAAGCAATTGTTCAGAAAATCCGGACGCTAATGGATCATTTCGAAGCTGAACACGCATATTTATGGTAAGACATAATTTATTGACACTTCGCCATAGATATGATTCTTTCAAACATGCGTTTATTTCGTCTGCATATGTAGCACGTGGAATCACGGGCAATGTCCTTCTGAAATCACCAGACAGCAGCAGTAAAACACCACAGAAAAGCTTAGTATTATTTTTGATATCTTTCAGCGACCTGTCGAGAGCTTCAAGTGAATGTTTGTGGGCCATTGTTCATTCATCCCAGATAATAATTTTGCATTTTCTCAAAACTTCAGCCATGCCAGAATGCTTCTTTATGTTACACATTGCGTTGGGATTTGTATGAATATTCAGAGGTGATTTAAGTGCTGAATGCGCAGTCCGTCCACCATCGATTAAGGTTGCTGCAATTCCTGATGAAGCAATAGCCAATGCAGTATGATTTTGTGATCGAATGCGCGCAAGTATGCGTGAGATGAGGAATGTTTTACCAGTGCCACCTGGTGCATCCAAAGAAAAGAATCCACCTTGTCGAGTTACAATTGATAAGTTAATTTGATCACATACATATCGTTGCTCAGCAGTGAGCAATTGTTCATTATCAGCAACAAGAGTAGCCAAAGAAGTCATATCAAACTGGTGTTCACGTTGAAAAACGCTGTTGATGATATCTGCTGCTGGGCGGTTCGGCGCTGGCATGCCAAAATGTATGAGCGGCATGTTCGAAATAAGAATACAGATGTCCTCAATCATTATTAATGCTTCGTTATATATTTCGGCCAAAAATTTGATATTAGGATTTTGATTATTAATTCTAATTCAACGCAAAATATCCTCACTCATTGAGTCTTTATATTTGTTCCACAGAGCAGATGTTTCAGACGGAAAACACGTTGTTAATATTATTGAAAATAATCGACAAATTTGTTGTGGAGATGAACTCAGTGCTGCATCTGCAAGTGTGAGATCCCAGTGGTTATCACCTTCCAATAAATGTAATTCACGATACGCATCGAAGAAAGTGTCGTGTGAAATACCATTGACTTTTCGCAAATATTGGAAGGATGTCGGTCCATGAACGTTAAACAACAACAATCGCAGAAAAAAGCATTCGCGTTGCTTAGGATGAACTGTATATAATCGTCCTAAAGTATTTGCCATAAATATGTCGGCGAATCCTGGCACTAGAACGCCTCGTTTCCGTGGTTCCCAATTTTTTTATTGTTTATTCCATGTAAAACATTTGGGAACATCAGTATACATTAATGTCATTGCGAACTGACTAACAACATCTTGTCGATTACAAAGGTTGAAAAATTCAGTGAAGAGTTATTTTTGGAGCTGTTAAAGCTTGTTGTAGAGCAGTCCGTTCCTTGAAATAAACACGCTGTCCATTTTCAAGGTGCACAGCCAAATGTACATATCATATTATCATACATATTAATATGTACGTATCTACGTATATGTACGTATAATATGTATAATACATATTAATATGTACGACGGCAGGATCCCTTTCATATATAGGAAAATGAAAAATGCGCCAAATAGCTTCGTTACTACTAATGTATCGGCCCATTTGATAACGTGTTATTTCTTCATTGTCGTTTACGTTTTGAACAGCAAATATAGCTTTATCACTGCCCTTATGAACGTATTAACAAATGTACTTGATGGACTTCACCGAACTGCATAACTCAACGTTTATGTGTGCTTTGCAGGTTTTGCACAGTAATGGTGAATATGGAACCACACAGCGATTATCAATGTCTACTGTTACACAGTTAGACAGACGTAATTGATATGATTGGCCGCCATTGTCTATGTCTCTGCGACGGTAAGATGGATAACCATCGATATTGGTGATAGTATTAGTTAGACATGGTTTTGGAAAACGCATCGTACATTTTCCATTGTCCATACATGGTGACGTCATGTTTAGAGTACCACATGGACCATGGATCATGTTAGTAGTAGCAATGGCAAACGATTCTTGATCAATATTCGGATCCGGAATTTCTGCTGAAATAATATTGTCAATTTCTTCTGGTGGAAAACCTCGTTTTTGCTTACTTTTGATTACACGTAAATGTGATGAAAAGATCAGGCCGGCCGTATGTACGTACGCAAGTCATGGCGTCTTGAATATATTCTTGCACATGACGCGGACTGCCAGTGTATGATTATTGAAGAATATGTGCGGTACCAATGTTGTTGATGTCATTGGTTGCATCTACGTTACCGATCATGGCATCACGGAAATGAACGTACTCCTCAGAACAAACTTTTGCTTGATGAAACTTTATGTATCGTAATCTCTCACTTTCGATTTTCGCATACATATCAACAATGTACTGATGAAATAGCTGTCGGCATCGGAGAATGTTATTATCTTCATTAGCCCGAATCATTAACCGGTATGCGTAGAAGTTCATCGCACTAGCTTTCTTGATTAGTTCTTCAACTGAAAATATAAATATACATAAGATACACAGAAGCTGTTGGTGCAAAAAAAAAGAATGCTAAAATAATCTATGAGTTGTACCTGTTGTTGGATTCTATTGTTCAATATTTAAATTGAACCATCCTCTCCTTCCCAAAATATCAACGGATACTGCAATGCATCGTAAGAAAGATGGTTGTCTTGAACTATTTGCACTGTATTAGCTCTGCGTTGTATGCGTATATCTCGACGTTCAGATGGGTTACCAGCCATAACAACTGCAACTTCATTAATAGTTGGACCATTATATGTGCCTGCATGCTCTCCATATGGTACTTTATCTGCTTTAATGGCAATGACCTATTTGTCGTTTTGCAGTCTGTTGGAAAGAGGCTTGAAGAACCGTACCAATTGGTTATGATTCATCAACAAAATTTCCAAAATTTCCACAATTTCTCGCTCCTTTATCTGCTCTATATGGTTGTATACGCAGCATGTATTAGTTTGTTGTTCCTCATCACCCATAAAGTAGATTTGTAAAAATGTTGGATCAGCATCAGGCATTGGAAGCAATGAACCAATTGAATGATACACTTGGCCTTGAATCTTAAATGTAGATTCGAAGTTGCGACCATCTTCATTATGAATAACTTTTGTAGCTCCAAATAATGTCCTTTGGAAGCAAGATTCTCCTTTTCTCCTTTTCTCCGATTCACCTTTGTACTTGAAAGCATGAAAATGTTGACACTCTTTGTCCATATTACCGATCATCATTAGTGCATGTGACGAATAGTCGATTTCAGGGTCATATTCAAACGCAAGACGATTAAGTGATGCTCGTGTCAATGCTCGATGATCTTGCATCCGCTGTTGAACACGTGCTCTGTGTGCGTCGGTCGCTCGTAGACGTGCCTCTCATTGTCTTAATGTATTAGCAAGAAGACGTTGATTGCGTTGCTTTAAATTTTCATTTGCACGTGTATTTGCAGCTTGATCTCTTAAATTTACATTATGCATCGAGTGTTCTTCAACTGTTCTATTCAATCGACTATTATGGTCCAATTGCGCATGTTGAGTACGTCGACCAATATTTCTTGCTCTTCCACGAAGGCATGGCATTTTTGTGTAAAAATAAAATACTGTGAAAAAGTACACGACTAATATGAGTAACTTGACTGAAAAGATATATTGTACCAAATTCTAGATATTCTTCCGTGTGTATCTGACTGAACTCCTCCTAAAGGGCTGGACCGATTTCGGTGAATTTGTGTGTGTGTGTTCCAGTGGATTCGAAAATGGTTTAGATTCACAATTCAGCCCACTGGAAAATGTTTTACCATGGATCCGGCAGACAGCGCTGCGATTGCAGTATCGAATATTCAAAAATATTTTATTTTAATTTCAGTGTGTCCCGGTAGTTTGCGCTGCAATCAGATGCAGGAAAATTTTGTGTTATTATTGCGTTAAAATGAATCACGTACCGATTTATTATTCCAGTTAGCACGTGATTCATTCTAACACAATAATAACACAACATTTTCCTGAATCTGATCTCAGCGCCAACTGTCGGAACACACTGAAATTAAAATTTTGAATATTCGATAATGCGATCGCAGCGCGTCTGCCGGATCTATTGTACAACATTTTCCAGTGGACTGAATTGTGAATCTAAACCATTCTCGAATCCACTGGAACACACACACAAAATTTCATTAAGATCGGTCCAGCCGTTTAGGAGGAGTTCAGTCACATACACACGAACAGAAGAATTATATATATATATATATATATATATATATCGGTTATATTCGGGTTTGGTTTTGATTCCTCTGGAATCAAATCAAAGTGCCTATGACAAAGCCACCAAACGCGTCATGAACAAAAGCATGTACCTTAAGTCTTCTGTTCCGCGACTCTACATCTCACGCCGTCAAGGTATTCGCGGAATAATGAATCTTAAATGTCTTCGTAGCAGGATTATTCTGTGTACATCACATATAGTCGCAAACGGAAGAGACCCTCTCCTTGAAATGGTTAGAAAGGAGGAAGAAGTTGTCAAAGGAGCGTTTCTGTAAAAAGCAGCGGAGGAAGCTGCTGAATCACTCGGCATTGACTTCAATATCAGGGTTGAGTAAAATGCATCAAATCTTATCCATCTAGAGTACTCACTCCTAAAGGACGGCATTAAGAAGGAACAGGAGAAAAACTTCCACGAACAGCTCCTCGAAAGTGGAGGATTAGTCGGTCGTATGAGCTACCGTTTGCTTTCCTCAAATCACCCGAATTGTAGTCGGTCACGAAGGGTTTCATTTTGGCATGTCAAAACATACCGTCGCCACATTTTAAGCCAAAAAATTCCCGATGATAGTTGCAGAGCGTGTCATGCACACCCTGAGCATGGCACTAAAAGTGCTTTCTTACCATCTCTGTCATTCTTGCGGCATTAGCCCTAATACCGCTCCGCTAAACGCTCCTGGGGGAACAGAGTAAATTGTCGAAAATGAGAAGTGCTGCATATGCTGGAACTTCAGATTATCGGCGATTGTTCCTTTAGCTCACTCAAGGCCTCGCAAGGTTCTCCTTGACTCAGAGAAGTGAACCATGTTCGTAATCGAATTTTCAGCACAAGCTGACAAAAATATCATAGCCAAGGAAAAAGAAAAGAAAGAGAGATATAAAGACCTTATAAGGGAGTTGCGACGATTATACCCAGAATATTCTGTTAAGCTAATCCTCTTGAGAAAATCGTATCAAAAATGGATATTATTTATGTAATGATACTTTGCATTTTGAAATCCGCGCCGTATGACATGAGCCCAACCATGATGTAACCGATGTAAACAAAATCTAGCTCTTTAAATGACGCTGTAAAAGTGTGAAGACGTAAAGGAACGCCTGAGCGAGGTAAAAATAATTATTTATTCCGATGCGATTTTGATTCGCAAGATTGTGTAAAAAAGTCAGCTACTAAAAATAATGAATTGGCTCTTTGCGGGAAGCCTTTTCCACTTGGGGTCGAAAAGACCCCAGTATGCCAGCTACGTTACGCATCGGGAAGTTTGCCATCGAAGGGTTGATTAATTATTATAATCATTTTGAGATAGTTCAAGCCCAAAAATATAGAACAAGTTTAGAGGGTGCGTCATGAAAAAACTGTGCATTTTTTTAGGACACGCTACTATGCATATTATACATTTCAGTATTCACTCAGAGAAACTTCCGCCTGTGTCAAAATGATGTTTCTTGACACAAATGTAAGTTCCTTTTAAACTTAAGGTTAAGAGGATTTTCATTTGCCTCAAACAGAATCTTTTTGCAGCAAACATTATCCTTCTGCGACAAACTTCACGTAATCTTGCAGCCAAATAATTCCGTTTGTGTGAAAAGAATTTTCATATGGTTCGGAACGAAACAGGAAAGAGGACGATGCTTTTGTTTCAAGACAACTTTTTCTTATGTAGACGCTCGAATTATTATTTTAATATTAAAGTCAACCATTTCTATTTTTCTACAGAATTAAGTTTGCAGTCAGGAAGTAATCGAGTCTTCTTTTATCATCATATTAAACTGGCTACCTGGCACTCCACCATTGATTTTGGTACAGAAGTTAGTTAATAGAGAGTATAAGAAGTTCAACGCACCTACCACTTTATGTAAAAGAAGAATTTTTTCTATGAATGGAACAATGGAAGTGTGATTGACTCATTATATGACAATAATGGCTTTCATATTGCATTAGAGGGATTATGAACACGCAAAATATCAAACGAGCATAGATTTCGCCAGTTTATGGGTATAGGTGATCGTATGCCTGCTATTTAGAGTAGCGCACAATCACGTTTCATGAAAGCAAAATTCCCTGATATTTTCCTCCTTTAAAGTGCAAATAAAAAATATTCCTTAATACAGTGTGTATAATTGTATACGTACAATCTATCTGCCGCATTATGACGAAAAGAGCCTGGAAATGTCTATACATTGTGGGCGACGTGATGAATTGTCGGACCTCCTCTTTTTGTCTCTCTCATTGTTCTCTGATATTCGTGGAAGAAATATTCGTCAGGCCATATCCCCGCTCACTTAGTTATACCTTATATACAAAATATAAGGTACATGCGTGTAACGTGCGTCACGTAGTAGAAATGCAGTTAGACGTCCCACACACTACACGACACACGTGTGTCGAGTGAGACAGGAACCCACGGGAATTTAATCACTGAACAATGGCTTTTCTATGATTATGCGACTCGTGTATGTTGTCTGAATGTCTGAAGGTCTAAATGTATCAATGAATGAATCAATAATGCGTGCTGTATTCATTTCACGAATCTATGGCCATCTGTCTTATGTTAGCTACATAACTAGCCGTTGCAAGCTACGCACAGTAGCAAATGAATTATGTCGTTGCAAGTGACGATAAAAATTCAATAGCCTACCGTCTCCTTACGGATTGTTATGTGCAATGGGTTATCCAAGACGATTTTTTCTGTTACGTATATGTAATACTTGTGGGGAAATTTCTGGAATTATTCATGAGAATCAAGTTTGAAACGTTTCGGTTTCAACTTCATTTGTCATTCAGGATGAAATGGCTTCGAAGTTTTTTTTTAAATTTAAACTTTATTTGTTTGAGTAAAAGACGTCTTTCTTTAAGTACACACGGTGAAAAAGTATATTTGAAGCAGATGCAATAAAGTTATGATTAACCCAATAGTACAATCGCTAATAAACCGGGCAGCTGATGCGAATATAAACGATAAATTAATAAACAAAAATTGTAATATGGCCAAATCACTTATGGGGAAACTATTTCTCAACTGCCCTAACTTTAAAAGTCATGTTCTTCGATTTTCTTCAAATTCTGCGTATATGTTCACCTATCTAATAGTAGTTAATCGAAAAATTCATAGACCACAAAAACCACCCCTCTCCAAGTGATGGGGGGACATTTTCAACCCCAACGCCTGCACGGGTATTTTCAAAAGCTTGTAACTTCCTTTCTATTCTAGCGATTTAAATTTTTTATGACGGTTTTCGAAAGAATATTTCTCACTCTTTTATTATGTTTCATTAACGAAGAAAACGAAACAAGTTTTAAGCATTTTTTAAACAATTTAATTATTTATTTAACTTTTTTAGCGATATAGGGTATTTTTATTATTTTTTAAATAGTCTTAAAAGAAAGCTCTACCTTTTGGCTTCAAAAAAGGTCCTAAGCAAAAAAATGGTCCAGTTAATATTTTCCGAGATATAGGCCCCGATGTGAAGGCAGTCCTAATGCTCGTGCTCAGATGCAATCCTTTAGTAGTCCACAGACTACTTTGTAAGTATAGCATTCTTTCAACGCATTCAAGTTCATTCAGAATGACATTAAATCAGCTAATACACAATTGAAGACTGCTTGTCGGCGGGTCAGAGGAAGCTTATATTATTTGCTACTTGTTATAAACAAATAAAAATGCAAACTACCCTTTTCAGAAGTGATGTTGATTTTTCTCAGTATGAATGATTCCTTACTATTATAGTTCGTCAGATTACATTAATTATTGATTATTCATTAATATTCCATGAATGAGTGCCCAATTTAATCTTTGTTAACATATCAGCAGTGCATTTTCAAATGAATTAACTAAAGACAAATTATTAATTAACGCCTGTCGTCAGCATATGATCTGTAAAATCATAGTGACCAGAGTCTACCACGTAGAGGTGGCAGTGCGATTTTAGACTCCTTTGGGGTGCTTAATTTAAGTGAGTCCCCTCGCCTCTCACTATTCGTGGTGTTTAATTTTTATTAATCCTCTGGCCTCTCACTTCACAGTGTTTTTTAATTGCTTTGCCTTTTCTTTTTACCATTTTTCTTAGTATTTTTCTTTTCTTTTGAAGTACTCTCCCTATTTAAGGTACGTTTAGGTTTAGGAAAAATGTCACTCTTCTCATCATAAGAAAATCGTTTAAGGTTCAGCTGTCCCTTATCATTAGGGACGAAAGCATGGTACTTGAGAGTACCGGGCGTCCAGTAGATAAGCAGATTCTAGGTGCTGGCGATTTATATAAATGGGCCAGAGAAAATTTAAAGGAAACAGTTGTACTCTTAAGTTCTAAAGATGATCATTCAGCAATGACATTGGAATTAGCAGATCGGTTCAGTAAGTTTGTCACAATGCCCAGTACTCTCAAGTACCACGCTTTCGCCCCTAATGATAAGGGACAGCTGAACCTTAAACGATTTTCCTATGATGAGAAGAGTGACATTTTTCCTAAACCTAAACGTACCTTAAATAGGGAGAGTACTTCAAAAGAAAAGAAAAATAGTAAGAAAAATGGTGAAAAGAAAAGGCGAAGCAATTAAAAAACACTGTGAAGTGAGAGGAAAGAGGATTCATAAAAATTAAACACCACGAACAGTAAGAGGTGAGGGGGCTGACGACAAGCGTTAATTAATAATTTGTCTGTAGTTGATTCATTGGAAAATGCACTGTTTATATGTCAACAATGATTAAATTGGGCAGTTATTCACGGAGTATTCATGAATGATCAATAATTATTGTAAACTGACGAACTATAATAGTAAGGAATCATTCATACTGAGAAAAATCAACATCACTTCTGAAAAGGGTAGTTTGCATTTTTATTTGTTTATAACAAATAATATAAACTTCCTCTGACCCGCCAACAAGCATTCTTAAATTGTGTATTAGCTGATTTAATGTCATTCTGAATGAACTTGAATGCGTTGAAAGAATGCTAGACTTACAAACTAGTATGTGGACTACTAAAGCACGAGCATTAGGACTGCCTTCACATCGGGGCCTATATCTCGGAAAATATTTACTGGACCACTTTTTTGCTGAATACCGTTTTTGAAGCTAAAAGATCCAGCTTTCTTTTCAGACAATTTAAATAATATTAGAAATAACCTAAATAGCTAAAAAAGTTAAATAAATAATAAAATTGTTTGAAAAATGCTTTAAACTTCTTTCCTTTTCTTCGTTAATGAAATATAATAAAAGAGTAGGAAATAGCCTTTCGAAAACCCTGACAAAAAAATTTTAATCGCTAAAATAGAAAGGAAGTTACAAGCTTTTGAAAATACCCGTGCAGGCGTTGGGGTTGAAAATGTCACCCCCATCACTTGGAGAGGGGTGGTTTTTGTGGTCTATAAATTTTTCGATTAAGTACTATTAGGTAGGTGAACATATTTCCAGAATTTAAAGGAAATCGAAGAACATGACTTTTAAAGTTGGGACGGTTGAGAAATAATGCCCGTTATGAGTCATACAAAAATGCAGAGTTTTTCTGGGTTTCAAAACTTTTTCCAAATTATTAGAATTTTTCAATTTAAGCCTTCAAGAAAAAAGCTTGACTTTTTTTTCCTGCATCCGATATTGTTATTCGAATACGCGCAGCAAAAAAGGGGACACATATGTTTGTAAATTTAGTTTTTGTCATTCATGTTTTACCATAACTTTGGATAGGTTTGACATATCGGCATCATTTTTTGTTGACATGTTGGTGATGATAGTGCGAGTCACATAGCCACATAAATATTAATGCTTTTTAATTTTTGCCAAGTACAACCACGAAAATATCATACTGGTAACAACTTTTTTGCGGACTGAACAATAAATTTTGGAGGTCAAACTGATTCATCAATCATTCATTGTTTCCGAGAATTGAAAAAAAACATTAAAATTTGAATTTCCATGATATATTTAAGACTTTACATTAAATTATTTACATAAAACATTGCTCATGGATGTATTTTCATACACTGATTATGAATACGGTCGATAAAATACATGAAAAATAAATTTTACAGGTCAAAATTTGAAAAAAATTACATTTTTTCAAATAGTGTGAAACTCTAGTGGAAATATCTTCTGGCGCTGGTCAGCCCCAGACTGGACCATCTAGACTAAAATTTGGCACAAATCAGACGGTCTTGTCTGGGGCTGGTTAGCACTGTAACAGTTTTGTAAAATCTACGGTTATGCGGTCTAACAGGCGCTTGTTAACACCTGGTCAGCCGGTATTTAGACAGTTCGGTCAGAGGTAAATAAATAATAACCAGATAAATAGCACATAGTATATAATGAAAAAATAGTAAATAATATATGAACAGTCAATAAGGAATAAATAGTCAATAATATATGAATAGTCAATAATAAATCAATTATTTTAATATTATTGATTTCTTATTTTGTATGATTATAGAGAAAATTTGGCTAAAGAAACTTTCAATTTTTTATGTTATGAAAGGCTGACCACTAACAGACCTGGCCCGAAATAGACTGTCCAGGAGATAAGAGAAAATACTTATTTTAATAGTGGTAATTTCTTATTTCGTATGATTTTAGACACCCTCGAGAATTTTTCTAAAATGGTGAAGACTACGAAGCTTTTTCATTTTTTATGCGCACGCGGTTGTATTTTGATACGCTTGATTACGAATATATAGCCATGGAAATAGTCATTGCAAATGTCATTCTCAAGCTTAAAAGTTAAAAAATACTTTTCTTCATTGTTGACAATACCTCAACTCGGCGACATCCATCCCTCAATTACATTCAATCCCATTTCCAGCTAAAAAATCTACTGCTCATTTATTTTTAACCCCATCCCTAGTATTTAAAGGAACACTCGTTTATACTTTCTAGTCCGTTATACCCCAACACGCCACATTATCCCATCAATTATTATATTTGAACCTATTTCCCGTATTTTGAAAACACCACCCGTTTATAGTTATATGCACCATAACTTAGCGATGCCTTTTGATACACTGGTTACTAACATGGTCATCAAAATACTATAGCTAGTCCAATTAATTTTGATCTAATTGCAATGTTTAGTTATGATTATATTCTGAACCAATCCATTTATTTTATTACATTTTTCATATAGGAAAAAATGCAATCCAAAAATTTATAAATTTATAAGATTGCTAATATTTGAAACATCCTTTATACAAAAATTTAAAAAAGAAGATTTCTTTTTAAAAATTGAGTTAAAAATGTTTTGCCTCAATCAAAAGAACTCTTAAAATATCCATAAGCAAACCCTGCAGATTGGAACGAATCATAAGTTTAGTGTGCTCGATAATATATTTACCACGCGCTAAACGCGCTCGGTCTTTGTACTTTCCCCACTCTTGTGCACAGACCTTTTAAAATAAAAGGTCAAAGCATCGACAACTGTAATTTGATAATTGTGAATTCTCTTTTGTTGAAACTCTTTCGGCTTCAAGGAACACATTCTCATCACGTATATCGTGCTTCGCTTTCGATTTTTTCAAAAATGTGAACTTTTCTACATTCTGTTCGACACTTTTATATCAAATGTATATTACATTTATTTATGTACCTCGGCTAAGGATTGTTTATTCAGATCTTGCGATATAAAGTACAAATTTTATTTATCATGATTACTTTAATACTTGTTTCATATTTTGCATTAAAATTTATTCTCAAGTAACCTAACAAAATTATCATTACAATAAATTTATATTATTACAATTCATAATATGAACACAATTTTGTTATTTAACATTTTATTGCATTTTGTGTCGTCTTTCCATAAATTTAATTTGTTCACCTACAGTTTGGACCTACAGTTTAAGGTGGGTTCCGAACCACCAAGAGCAACAGCCTTAAGTACTTAGAGAACCTTTTTCTCTAGAGGTACCGGTCCCACGACTCTCCGGAGATGAACAACTCCCTTGCTAGGCAAGTGTTCACCGCATGAGCCACCGAGGCTCTTCCAGAGTGCGAGCCGGGAATCGTCCCCGCAAGCCGACGGAGTGGGTCCAAAGCCTATGCCTTAACCCCCACGACCATCGTCCAACTTAATAAAATGTTATTGTAGATTGCAATTGTAGATCTTTTTTGCTTGAACAACTTTTGCCCTTTCAATTTTTTTCCGTCTCTTGTCTCGTTTTTTAATCTTTTTTTTTACGATTAAAAGAAAATCTACTTGTTCTATCCTAAAATTATTAATAACAAATTTTTACATAATTTTTGGGTGAATAACTTTTGTCGATTAATTTTTTTTGCGTACCTTGTCTCTTTTTCCAAAAAATTCAATTTTTTTATTTTTAATGTTATTTTTTACGATTTTAAGCAAAAACTACGGGTCCTATCAAAAAGTGATTTCACCAAATTTGTAGATCTTTTCTGAATGCACAATTTTTATCGATTCACATTTTCAAAATTTTGAAAATGCTCTAACTTTTTGATTTTTTATCCAAAATGACCTGAAAATTCACACAATTACCCACACACACATACACACACAGGCAGACACATTCGCGAAAAACTGTTTTTCGGGTTCAGGAGGTCTCAAAACGTGGACATTTGACAAAAACGGGGGGGGGGGGGGTCAAATTTTACACAAATCTGATACCTTCTCTGATAAGTTTCTATATAAATATTATACATAACTTTTTCGAGCTTTGCACTCGATAATATATTAACCTCGCGCTTCGCGCTCGCTAATGTACGTACCTCACGCTATGCGCTCGGATACTTTTTACCTCGCGCTTCGCGCTCGGCTTTTTTTGGTTTTTGCACATCATGCTCGACTTAGATAAAAAGAAGAAATTTACTTGCAAATATTATAAAACAGACAGAACGTCTAAGTTTCAAGTGATTGTTAAATTTGTTTTTATTTTAGATTAAAAAGGAAGTATATTTACTTAAGGCTCTATCAGCCTTAAGGAACACATTCTCATTACAATACCCACACACTTTTTTAAAATCTAAAGAAAAACGTCTAATTGCTTAAGAAACAGTTTTGAATTAACTTCCTGAGAATGCCACCAGAAAATCCAAAATTCCGTTCCTGGTTAAACAGTGTTTGTTTTATTCATAGAAAACTATATTTAAATTCATTTACATAAAACCAATACCTCTTCATCAGGATGAGAATGTAAAAATTCGATTTTTTGCTTATTTTGTAATGTCATTTTTCACGATTGAAACAAAAACTAGGCTTCTTATAAAAAAAAATCAAAAACAAGCTTGCAAATCTTTCCTGGAAGGATAATTTTTGTCTAATCATCTTTCTTCGTATCTTGCATAGTCTGAAAGCAAAATTTTTTATTTTTTTTTTATATGTTTCATGGGGCCAAAATTTGAATTTTTAATAGAAAAGTCAAAAAGTTGTTATGATAACCTTCTAGGGCTTGCAAGAAGCAACATGTTTCTTTTCCTGACTTTTTTTACATCGTGCGTTGTTTTGCTTAAAATGTTGATTTACGTTAGTTTTTTTGGATCAGTGTTCACAGATCGTGGGAGCTAGCGGCCCCCACCACGACTCCCGTGTGGGAGCGACACACGTAAACGCCGCGTGTCGGTGTGTCCCCACTCCGTCACTTGATTCCACGCTCCGCGGCAAC